>CAUYTI010047664.1:0-40378 GCA_963575145.1 Galago senegalensis
GGACCACAGGTGCCCGCCACAACGCCCGGCTATTTTTTGGTTGCAGCCGTCATTGTTGTTTGGTGGGTCCGGGCTGGGGATTCGAACCCGCCACCTTAGGTGTACGTGGCTGGCGCCTTAGCCGGTTGAGCTATAGGCGCCGAGCCTACACGTATCTTCTTAAAATTTGTTTCAACATCATGCAAATATCCGTAATTCACACTGTGCAGTGAACCTCAATGGGCAGTGTCAGACAGCAGTTAGGAGCTTGGCTTCTGAAGTCAACACACCAGGGTGCAACTGTGAGCTCTGCCTCTTTACTGTGTAATTAGGCAAACTGTTAAACGTCTCTAAACCCCACTGTGTACATCTATAAAATGGAGAGAATATAATAACAATAGCATCCCCACTGCATTCTATAATGAGAGAAGGAATATAATGTACTTGGTTTAGTGAGGGGCATGCCAGAAGTTTTCATTATTATCATTATTATTATCTACTAGACTTACTATATTTCCTCTACAGGACACTCTGAGAAGAATGTTCTTGCCTTTTACTCTTAGGTTTTAGCAAAATACCCAGTGAATCTACATTCAGCCACAAGTAACCCAGTGAAGAGTTGCTTAAACCATCAGGATTGTTATTGTTCACAGTCTGAAAGTAGATGGTCCAAAGGTAGAATTGGAGACATAAAGGAATCACAGTTATGTGATTACAAGTTACATGATTACAAGATGGCTGCCACAGCTCCAAACATCATGTTCACACATGACAGAGTGAAAGAGAGGAGGACAAAAAGAACTTTCTTCTTGTGTTGTTCTGTCTTGTCAATAGGAGGAAGTCTTTCTGGGATGCATCCAGCAGAATGTACCACGTACCTTAGGCATGAATCCATGTACCAGCATTCCAGCAGAATGCATCCATGTACCTTAAGTTTCCTTAGTCAAAAGTGTCTACTCCTAATCCTGGCAAAGGGGCATGGGATTGCCAGAGTTGTCTTAACCGAGCGTCTGCAAATATTCTCTGCAAAGAGAGAACGTAGTGGGTCACAACTACTCGGCTCTGCTGCTATAGTGTAAGAGCAGCCATAGACAATAAGGAAGGAATTGAATGTATCTGTGTCCAACAAAACTAAGAATCCTTCCCTTAGACCAGTCACGATGTCACTGAGTACTTGGGTGCCCTGATCAGAGTTGCTTCTATCAGCAAAGAAGCTGCTGGGTAGAGTATGTCACATGGACATGGTTCCACAACACTTTCAGGGAGGAGTGGAGATGTGAAGTTGTGAGAGCCAGATCCTCTGAACTGCCAGGAAGCCAGGGATCACTCACATCAGTGTGCAAAAGGAACATGGCATCCAAGGCTTCCCAGCATTACACCAGTGGTCCAAACTGCCTTGGGAGAACCCTAGGATTCCTCAGAGGCACCTGTCGTATGTATATGAGGAACCACAATAAAGAAATCAGACCCAGGCCCTTTACCCCATGATGTTAGCTAGAAACCTTTGACTTTTATCTGTTTTACATATTGTGTTTCTATATATGGTTTGAAGGATTTTGAGAGGTGGAGGAACAGAGAAAACTATTAATGATAATAAAAATCAAAACCACTGGCCTAGAGGGTAATGCCTAACCTGCCCATAAGACGCCCCTTTCTACTTATCTTATGATCCCACTAAATAAACTCTGCCCCGTGAGATGCTCTACTCCAGTAGGCCAAGTGTTTCTCATGTTACTTTGCCATCGTACCTTACCTTCAACCTTGTGTTCAGCTCACCTGCAAGGCTGAAGACCTCTTAATTCTTCTTGGATAATTTCCTCAATATATAAGGTTTCTTCTCAGTCTAATGAAAACATTCCTATTTTGTATGTGTAAATCATCAAGTGATATACTTTGTCTAAAAGGGAATACAGAGACATAAAAGATTCAGTCTCTTTTCTCACAATTTCATAACCTAGATATAGAGAAAGAACAAAAGTAAATGAAGGTCGAATATAAAGCAATGAGCATGATTAGAAAAATGTCTTATAAAAAAGGATTGGACTAGTAGGACTACCAGGACACACATCTGGCAGAGAATTTTCTGTTTTGAAATTACATTTAGATCAAGTTTTTAAATGACAGAAGAAAGCCAGTCTCATTCTGTTAAAGTGTACCCCATTTCCTTTTCCCAAAATGGTTTCTCTTAGTTTGATCACTGCCTTTTTCATCAGAGTCCAAGCAATGTCTGGATGGTTCCAAATATCCTACCCAGCTTCAAAAGAGCGGCTGCCACCACTGAAGGTATTTAACAGACATGCCACAGGTTCTGAAAATGATTCTGCAGAAAATGCCTCCACTGTCCAGGACGACAGCCACTGTGCAGTCACTACTATACACCTGAAAACACAAGACAGCAGGGGAGGCTCCTGCAGCAAAGAAGCTCCTTAGCTGGGGTGGGGGGGGGGGGTGCTGGGCATTAAAGTCAGGTAAGGTTTGGTTAAGAATAGGAATAAGGATTCGGTAACAGAGAAGCATTTTAGTCCCACAGCTAGACTCTGAAGCCTGGATTCAAATCCTTCTTACTTTGCCATTTATGAACTAGGAACCTTAGACAATTTCTCAATCTCTTTGGCCTTCAGCTTCCTCAATTATGGAATGAGAATAATACAAATTGGTGAGGCACACAAGTCTAATTACTAAGTTAATAAATGTAACGCACTCAATATGATGTCAGTGTTTGTTATTATCAGTTGATATTATTCCACATGGCTGAATGAAATCCCATTGACCAGCTTTCCTGGTTAATCTTAGAGATTTATAACTCATCTCATTTTTTTGCTTTTGCAAAACGTAGTCCAACCAACCTGAGAAATTTGGCCAGTAAAAGTACTTTTCTTCTCCCAACACCTGGAGTCTAGCTGAGGTTCAGAAATTTGTGGTTGGGAGCGAGGACCCGGTCAGTATTAATTTCTCCTTTCCAGATCCTCTGTCTTTTCCAGTCGGCGGCTGGTGGCTCAGGTGTTGCTTTAGGCCATTCAGACAGCAATAACAAAATGCCTTAGACTGGGTAATTTATAAACAACGGACACATATTGCTCACAGTTCTGGAGTGTGCAAAGTTCAAGATCAAGTTACATCCAGATTGGGTGTCTGGTGAGGGTCTACTCTCTGCGATATAGATGGTGGCTTGCTGCTGCCTTCTCACAGTGTGAGGGCCAAGGCAGCTCCTTCAGACTCTTTTATAAAATGGCAGTCATCTCATTCACGAGGGCTCTACCCGTATGTTTCAACTACTTCCCCCAAAGGCCTCACCATCACACTGGGTATTAGTCTTCACATATGCATTCTGGGGGTGTACCAACTGATACACAGACCATACCAGGTCTCTTGGGGCCAAAGAACAAAGCTCTACAAAGAGGGTTCAGGTGCCCTGGAGGTGGCAGATGTGCACAGGCTGGCTCCTTCTCTCCTGGGGTGTTTTATGTGGGTTTTTTTTTTTCAATCCTCTTCCCCCAACTATGGGAAGTTCCCTACCTACAGCTCCTTGACATGGGCAGCCCCTGCTGGTTGGCCACTCACTTGTCATCCTCAGTTCTGGATTTGTGCTGTTCCCGAGCCCCTTCTGGCTACTAGGGTCAGGGGGCCCACTTTGCCCCTAGGGAGGCTTAGCACCTGTGTGCCTCTCCAACTCTTGGACATAGAGACTGTTCCAAATACCTCCTTCTCACTCCCCCGCAAACGGTTTTCACACATTCAGGTCACCGCCATCCCTATGCCTCCCAAACTTCCAAAGACGCATAAAGCTCCCCAGGTGGTCCTCTGGAGACCACTTCACTTATCTTCAGGTAAGTGGAAAAGCATAGCTCAGGGATACTTCTCTAAAAAGAAATGCTGTCTGCTAGCTTCTGTGGGTCTTCAGCCTGAAGGTGAGAGGTTTGCTGTGTTTCCCCAACAGTGCCCCCAGAGATGGTCTACATCTCACTTGAGAGTAGGCGTGGGAGTTGCTTGGCCCATATAACTCCTTCAGGTCTCAGCATCACTCGTGAACACCAGAGTGGATGAATGCCAGGCGGGAGCAGCCTGGGACCTGGTGGGAATCTACCTGGAGGGCAGCCTAAGGGCCCACTGTGAAAGGCTTCACAATCAGGGACTAGAATTTGGGTTCAATGTAGGCAGGTGCAGCCCCACTTCCCGGACCTGCTTTCACATCCACAAACCTTTTTCCTTGTGTCAAGTGGGTCCAGGGGGCCCTCAGAACGTTTTACTTAAGTATTAAAAGGGAAAGTGGCAAACGTGTGCCCATGGGAGGGAGGGGGACCTGGTTTAGACAGTAGCAAGGAGACACAAGATTGGCCACAAGCCAACAAGGAGAAAAGTGACAGAAGAAAAACAATTCCAGAGAGCAGGGGGAAAGTACTCTCCGATGCTTCACACTAAATGAGGACGCCTGGCGCCTGCAGCGAGGTCAAATGAGGTCAGACGAGCTTATCGCTCCTGTCCCGGGAATTAAGGGCATCCCGAGGACAGCTGCGAGCAGGAGGTTCCCGTGCCCTCCTCTTCCGGAACATGTCAGGAACCTTGGAGGCGGGTGGGGAAGACCTCTCCGAAAAGCTGGTGGTTTGTCTTTCTCCAGCAAAGGGGGAGGCTGTAGGTTGCTTGTCCGCGGGGGAGGCTCAGCCCGAAGTCCCGGAAGAGAGACAAAGAATAATTGTCGGAGTGTTTGCATGTCTCTTTAAGAATTAATTCTTAGTATACGGTCCCTAAAGCAAAAACAAAACAAAACGCCCCTGAAAACATCAACAGACTTGCCTCAATTACAGGCCTCCAATGCTGATCCTGAGTTCGGAACTGAGCGAGATGCCGGTGCGGCCCCTACGTGTAGCTCGCCCTGAGGCATCCGCACACCCGGCGGTGGCCCGGGCTGCCGGCCCAGGAGAGCACGCGGCCCCGGCGCCTTCCCGAGCAGTGAAACTTTCGCCGGGCAGGCTGCGCCGCACCGGCGGCCCGGGCCCGCGCGCGCAACGGAGCGAGGGGACGCGCAGCGCGGCACTGCCACCTTGTGGGCGTTGGCGGCAGCGGCGCAGCGGGGCGGGCGACCCAGAGCTAGGAGCCGAGCGCCGGCCAGCGCACGCCCGCCGGAACGCGCGGGAGCCCGCGGGGGCGGGGCGGGGCGGGGCGCGGCGGCGCCGGTCACGTGGGTTAGCAACAGGCAGCAGCCAATGGGAGCGCGAGTCAGGTGGAGCGTGCTCTCACCGCCCTCCCAAGGTGTGGAGGCCGGGCTGGGGGAGTCCGCGGGCGGGCTCCGGGGGGGGCCCCGGGACCAGAGGCCGCAAGGGTGCTCTGCGCGCCGGGGAGCCCCTTGCCGCAGAGGGGCGAGCAAAAGCCCTGAAACAGGACTTTCCCATTCCCACGCTCCGCAGCAGTGACCCCGGTTGGGGGCAGTGGGCGGTGGCAGCGCGGGTGGGAAGCGAGCGAGGAGTGACGCCCGGAGCTGGGAGCTGCTTTCTCCTTGCGCCAGCCACTTGTGGCATTACCAGGGCCAGGGAGTGCCTCGGATCGGCAGAGGGAATTAAGACAAAAAGAATAATGAAGCGCCGCTGGCCTCTCTGCCCTGCTTGTGGCGAGTTAGGAGAAAGGCACGGTCCTTAGTGCCTCCCAGAACCCGAGATTGGCCCGAAGACGCGAAAGCAGAGGCAAGCTAGAAATTGGGTCAGAAAGAAAAAAGCCAGCTTAGTTGGTTTTAATTATTTTAAATGGAAAAGCCACATCTAAAAGTGCAAATTATGACTTTTACAGTAATTCCACCATGGTGCCATAAAGCAGCCCACCCCTGAACGCAGAGCAGACCACAACACAAACTGCCAGAGCTATACTGGCGGGACTTAGGCAAATCAGGACCTGGGGCAAGCATGGTTTCCTTGGAGTCCTCCTCCTCCGGTTTCATGGCCTGGACATGCGTTTCATCCTGTGTGTAGGGCAGCTTTCTCTCTGTCTTCTGCTTGGCAGTTCACCTGTTATTTTTCTTCTTCTGAACCAAATCCAAGGAGCAGATGGCCTCAGAAGGGTATCTAATCATTGCCCGGCATCAAGGAATTTGGGAAGACCATAAGCGGTGATAGTGTGGATAGGGTATTAGAGAGACAAGAGTAGCTCGGCCTGCAGGATCTAGCCATCCTATTCAAGTTCCCTAAGGAAAGATACTGTGCAGTGTTTTTTGATAACCTACCACAAATTCAAACTATCTTCTGCTAAAATAAGAACTTTTCGGATCGCAGGTTTTGTTTCTATTTAAGCTCATTCAAGGTCAGTCTACTCCAGAAGGCAGTCAAACATTTGTCCCCAGTGGCTTTAGAGAATGACTTGAAAGATGTGCACTCCCTTCCATCAGGGAACAGGGATCCGTGTACCAGCTGATAGTGGGAAACAGGTCTGGTACACAGGCATATGAGGATTTGCCAGGGCTGCTCAGAGAAGGTGGTCCACTCCAAATCAGTCATATTTTCTTCCTTTATCCAGGCCTCCTATGCCCAGCATGTGTTGAAATAAATCTACCATACTTAATGATTATGTTCCTGAGAACTTAATACCAGCAGGACAGGATTTTTTAAATGTCGTGAGGATATGCCTTTAGTCTGCATCCACATGAGTAATGAACTCCAACTAAGGTGCCAGGCCTCTGCTTACCTACTGGGATGTTACACTGCAGCAAGGAATTTGCTGAATGAAATGGACTCCTGGAGAAAAGCCGTAAGAATGAGGATCACCCTGTTTCCACAGTCTCCTCCACCACCCTAGGTGACTGTTTCTTTCTCTTAATCTGCTCCCTCAAACTCCTTTCATTCTTTTTGGGACTTCTTTGATCATGGAGCCATAGGATCACCCATATATTTAATATTATTAAATAATGTAATGGGAAAAGTCAGGGGCTGAGAATAAAAAATTGTACACCTGGTTCCAGCCCTGGCTCTGCCACTTGAAAAAAATCCTTGACTTTCTACAAATCTTGAAAATCTGAATCTTGATATCTTTGGTTTCTTCATCCCTAGAATGGAATGAAGATCCTTACCTGACAACTCCACAAATTCAAGATTTAAGGCCTCTGTTTTCTCATCTGTAAATCCAGGGGGTTAAACCAGATTTACAATTTGCAAATTGGTATTAAAAGAACATCCTCCATAAAACCACAACATATAAAACAAAGACAGCATGCTTTAATGGCCTTGAGGGAAAAGAAGGCTTTGAGTCCTTATACTATCTTCCCCTAACTTTAAAAGGCCTTGAGGCACCTATGCAGAACCCGAGTTTTCCAGTGACCACAGTCTGAAACTCACTGTGCTAGAGTTTCTAAAAGTCTATAAATCGAAGTTTTCTAATATCATGTTTCTATGATGAACTTTAACTCCTGTTTTCTTTCTTCGTTTATTATGTTGTGAGAGATAGTAGTCACCAGGTAAACCCAAAATATATTTCATAACTCCCTCCCTGTTTTTAAAACCAATCTCTGTTACAAATTAGATTTTGATGGAGCCAAGTGTGGTATAATGAGGAAAACACCATATTGGGGATGAGAAGACATTAGTTCTCACCCTGGCACTGCTTTTTTAAAACTAGTTCTTCAACTAGTTGACTTGATCAAGGAGCTTGACTAACCTATCCAAATCTAGAAAATGAGGAGGTTGGGTGGCTTGGTGATTATAAGCATGTACATGAACGTTTCTGGAGCTGATGCCCTAATGAATTTCTTTACATTAAATAACTCTCAAATTCTACAGGCTGAGTCATTCCATCACCCTCTCTTTAATGTATACATTTGCTCTATTTAGAGAGCGAGAGAAGGGTGAGAAGACAAATTAGGTTGTAAATGACACCACCAGGACATCAAACTAGAAACAGCAACTGAACCATTGTGGTGTTTGCACAGGTGGTGTGAGCCCACAGCATGCCCTGACCCCAGCTCACCACGCAACGGCCACCTCTCCATTATCACGGGATTCTGCTGGACATTAAATGCAGCATGTGCATTCATGAGAGCAAACTACGAAATCCAAGAAAACCCCAGGGTTTGGAGAATGTTTAAAGCAAACAGCCTGGGTTAAGGACCCAGGACCTGGGGTTGGACCCAAAGAAGTGTCCTCACAAAGGACAGACAGGATGATTCATTGCCTCTGAGCGTGCACGTCCTGGGAAAAAGCAACTTCAGGGGTGGACACAAGAACAACAGCTCTGGTCATGGCTGTGACTTGGTTATAAGTTAACTTTATGGGTCACCGAGTGTCTGGAAACAGACTATAAAAAGAAGAAAGGGTGACCCAAGGAGCTTTGTGTTGGAAATGACTGTGACCAGTTACTTCTGGAAGGGAGATGTATTGACTGCAATAAAACTTGATAGGCTGTGCACTTGTCTGTTAAGGCGGGAATCGGAAGTAAACTTTGGACCTGAGTAATTGGTAGGAATCTGTGTTTAAGAGCCGGAGCAGAGGGGATTTTATTCCAAGCAGTAAACAATATGGTATCCAACTGATGCACTTGATCCGCCTTCCTGATGACCACTAATCCCACGAGACCATCTGCTGTCACATCTTCTAAATTAATCCTGTCATCCAAGCAAGTGCGTATATTTTGACTTTCCCTATACTGGCTTTTTGAATCTCCCTGTTCATGGAACAGCAGCACATTTACGGTAAAAATAAATAAAAATGTCAGCCTTGCTGTCCATAACTATGTCCATCTTAGAGAAAACAATGCCCTGTACATAAGGTTCACTTCTATTCAATTATCATCTTTAATTTTAGCATTCTTCAGTTAGCCATTATTAAGCACACACTTGCATAGTCTTGTATTATAGGGCATACCATCTAAAACTATAGATCACAAATAGAAAACAAGATTATGCCAGAAATTCTTCAGAAATACACATTTGTTTTTACATAATTTTTTTTCAAGGTTGCCTTGCATTCCATGTTTGACTAAGAGTATGATGTAGAACTGAGTTTCAGGAAGCTAAAGAGCTAATCTTAACTATCACCGTCTACAGCTGTCTGGCAATTGAATAAAACATCACATCACTGAGGCTCAGCTTGTTCATCTGAAAAAATGAGGGAGGTTGAACTGGGTCATATCCTATATCACAAAGCTTAGCTATAATAATAGCAAATGTTCATTGAAACAAGCACTTGGCTTTCTTTATCAGTTATTTCTCATGACAAGACTATGATGTATGCATTATTATTTTCCCCATTGTTCAGATAAGGAAACTGGGTTTAGAGAGGTTTTGAAACTTGTCCAAGGTCATGCTGTGAGTAAGTGGTATATCTGGCATTTGAACCTACCGTTTCCCCAGCTCCTAAGTTGTACTGAGCTATTTCACAATACTGAGCTGCCTGCAAGTTGAGTCGAAAGGAGAGCCATCTAGTTCTTTGTTTCAGATTTTCTCCTCAACTCCCTCAGAGCTGCCAGTAGCCATCACATCCCTGCCTTGCCTAGTACTTTGTAATCTTCAGAGACTGTCCTATAAGTGGTCCCTGAAGCAGAAGATGGAAACACCTACCTGAGGAGAGGGGAGGCAATTCTAGGGGATGGCATAGCCACTCCTATGAGGAGTGAGTAGAAGATTATATTTTTGGTTAGTCACTGTGCTCCAGCCACCCAGAAAAGACTGGAGGGATAAAGGGGACCCAGTGATGCTTGGCCAAGATCTTTCTGTCACTTTCTCTCACAGTCTCTTTAGACCAAGCCTGACTTCCAAACCTCCCTGTAGCTAGTCAGTCAATACAATACCTGGGATATCTCTGAGTACAGATGAGAAATAGCAGCAGAACTTCTCAGGAAGCTAGGGTGTTCATAACAGTACAGGAGGTGGCCCAAGTTGATTTCTGGTTCCCTCATATCTGAGGTCATTGCTCCTGCATCAACACCTGCAAAGTGTTCACTCGCTTCATCAGATGAAATACTACCTGGGGCCCACATGCTGAGTGATCAAAGACTTAGTCTCCAGAGTAAAATGATCCCATTGATGCAAATAGGATCTGAAGATAGTATCTCTGTAAACCTTGGGGAATGTTTGGGTTTCCACAATCCTTAATACAAAAAATAGCAGTTTGTACTGAGAAGGACTATGATGACTCAAAGATGGATTATATACGGGCCTGGATCTTAGAAAACCTTGCTCTCTTGTGGGGTATATCAGGGCTCCCTCTTGGGACTGATTTGGTGAGTCTTGTTATCCCAAGACTAGAAAAAAGATACATGACAGATAAGTGTAATATTTTTTTAAAATACACAAATTATTATCACTTAATGGACTAAATAAAAAACAATCATTTGAGGAAGTCGATGTCAAGCAATTCCAAGTTTCATCTTGAAAATACAGGAGCTATCAGAAACAAACAAAAAATCGTATCCATTATCAAGAAAGAGGAAGCAATTATGCATATTTTCAAGAATCAAGTGGAAGAGTTAATTCTCCATTTCTTGTTTATATTAGATTAATCTTGAATGAATACTACAGATATAAATGACCCTTCCTCCAATAAATCCAATTTTGCAGATGTACATATACTTCTCTTCCAATCTATTTTTAGTTGCTGGAAAACTGCCCCACATTTTGCTGATCACACATGTATTCTCTGAACCCCTGTATCAGCTCCCCGAGGTGATAATTACCATGTGGGGAATCCCTCTGGAGGAAAGAGTGAACCCTCCAGTGGGAAGAAGTCTGACTCAGACGCCAGGAGACTAAGAATTGATTCTAGCTCTGCCCCTAACTAGATGTGAACTTACAGACAAATTACTTGACCTCTCTAGTTCTGTATAAAGTAAGGGAGCAAAATTAGATTCCTTCTAGCTGTAAAATTCTGTCTTTGCCCAACTCTGATGCACAAAAGCAGGGACTCCTTCCTGCGTGAGAACACCGCATATGCTGGGAGGAGTGGTAACGGCACCGCTGGGGGCTGGGGCTGGAGACGGAGCCCGGGAGTCTGGGATTCAGCACATAAACAAGATCCAAGGGCAAGACTGCCACCTAATTCCCAGGAAACTCCCTGCCTGGATTCCAGGAAGGAGGAGACATTCTTGATTGTATCTTGGAACATACACTGAAGATTGGGACAATTGGACTCTTTAGGGTGTAATTCTGTATAGCTGTTTATTGTCAGTCCTCTGATTCAGCTAAGATACTTTCACCAAGAAAGGGAATAGTTGCTTTTTGCTTTTTTGGGGGGGAGGGGGGGTGTACAATGTGCTGAATTTATATACCATTTGAAATATTTTCATCAAACTGGTTAACAGCCTTCACCGCATTTTCTTAGTTATTTGTTTGTTTGTTTTTTAATGCAAGAAGAGTGAGACTACACTTTGAGGAGTTCAATAAAAAAAGATACATTTGGTGAAAAAATACCCATCCCCCATCCCAGTGGCAAGGGAGGCTGCTTGCTGGGCTCTTGGGCCCAGGTTGGCCGTGCAAGGAGCTGAAAGTCAACATGTGGACCCACAGCAAAGTCTGACCGCTTGAAAGGTCTGTGTTGAGAAGCAAGGTAGCAGCGGCGACAGAAGCAACTACAGCCGTGAGACTAGCCCAAGAATATGTCACAGTTTCAAAGGCAGCACGAAGGACCCCCACATCCTGGCCACAGAAAGAAAGCAGATTTGAAGGGGAGGGACAAGGTGTTCCAATGAGCTGGTGAGAGGATGATTCACACCCACTGTTCCCTTTCCCCCTACAATTAGTTCGTGACTCACCTTCCCTGGGTTCCTAGGGCCTGGAAGCAAAGGCTTTATGTTGAAGCCAGTCTGTCCTCCAGCTGCCCACCCTCAGGGTGTTGTCATCCACTTTATGTTGCAATTCCAGCTGGATGATGACACCATTCCACCCTCTAGGACTTGCCTCTGATTTGAATATCTGAGAAAGGACTTTTTCTCTCAATTTGAACACTGGAGTCAAGGTGGCTAGAGCTAATTTTGTTTCCAATACCTGATGAAAGTACCATGATCTGTGGCCTTTTTATGCCTATGTGGCAGATCCATGCACTGGGTCAAAATGCAGAGAAAAAGAGGAACTACCCAAAATATACCAAAAAATGGTGTGTATATGTATGGTTTCTAGCTATCCCTCTCTTCCTGTGGCCTACTGGTTACTTTCTTACTACTCTGTGTTTGTAATGACACCTAGAAGGGGGCGAGGATTTCCATTCTCCATAATTCTTTAATATATATCACCCTCTTTAACCTCCAACACAACCAGGCACCATATCGTTATGTTACTTTTACAGATGTAGAAACTGAACCAAACATGACAGCAACTTCCGCTTCCAGGGCCTTTGTTCCCCTTCTACTCCACAGTGGGCAAGAGACCAAATGATAAGAGGACAACTCATGAAATAGGCTACAGACCAAGAAGAGGTGAACTCAGGGACAGTTCACACCAGCGTTGCAGTGTTTAAAAGATGGTGCCCAATGATTTGGTATGTGGACATCAACCTAGAATGAGGATGTTCTTCAATCTAAGCATCCTTTAGAAGTAAAATATAAATAAGAAATGCAGAACTGGCTCTTAAGAAATCTCTTTCCTGCCCAGTGGTGGACTTGCTCCATCTTCTCATCCCATAATTGCAATGTCCAATCCTCAAGGGTCTTCTCACCAGCTGGCACTCCGCTCACTTAATCCCAGAGCTGATGGGAGCCTGGAGAGGCCCTACTGGTGACATAGGGTAAGAAGGAAAAGAGGACAGAAATAAAGCAAGGCCCTGTCCAGAGGGTTCTAGCCAGTCTCCCAGTGGCTTGAGAGCTTCCTACACAGCCTTCCAGCCTTATCTTCTTACTACTCGGCCCTGTCGGAAGCCAGCTCTCCCTGTGGGGAGAAGCAAGGGAGATCTACTGAGTCAGATGATATTCAGAAGGCCTGGCTTTCCAGACACTATCTCTGTGAAACAGGAACTTTCTGGATTGTGTCTCATTATCACTAATGGTAAAATGCTTGGAAAATATTCAGAAGGATGGGGTGCTTGTTTCTGGGGCAGAGGGCAGGGACCAAGCTGCAGGGCTGTTCTTTCTAAGCGGGAGAGAAGAAACCAGAGATGGAGGTGAGTGAGGACCCAGGAGGCAAGTGCGAGCCTGGGAGGAAGAACAGCATGCACATAAGTGTGTACATGTATGATAATCTGTGTATGTTTGTGGGTACATCTGTCTGTGTCTGTGTCTGTGTGTGTGTCTGTGCATCTGCTTGTGTTTCTCTCTGTTTGGGTGCATGTATGTGTCTGCCTGCATGTCTGTGTGTGTCTCTGTGTGTTTATCTGGGTGCACGTGTGTTGGTCTCTGTGTCTATGTGTTTGAGCATGTGTTTCTGAGTGTCTGTATGGTGTCTGGAAACCCAGGCCTTCAGAAAATCATCTGACTTAGTAGATCTCCCTCACTTCTCCCTGCACACATACAGACAGTAGTGGTCAGGGCTTATAGGGGAGATGATCAGCACAGAGAAATGCTCTGAGCTGAGCTATGGTTTTCAAATATTTCCCCAGTACTTGAAAAGTCCAACATGTATATTGCCCCTGCCATTTCCCTGTGCACCTCACACCCACACCCCACAGCTCAGTGTCGTGGGGAAGGGCCCCAAGAGTGATACACAGAGAATCCCACCCAGCTGCCTGTCAGAGGACTCTGTCAGCCTCTGCCAGCTTCCCTTGAAATAACTGTACATCCATGAGGCTTAGTTTCTTTATCAGCAAAGTAGAAATAATACCCATGACAAAGGACCAGCATGCAAAATGAATGAGTTTACATAGAAAAAGCGTAGTACCAGGTACATGAGAGGTAATGACGCATTTAGTTTCTGAATATTTGTTGGGTACCAGCCATGTGGCAAGAGGAAACAAGCAAGGAGACGGACAGACTATGAGTGGAGAGTTTGTTCTAACCCTTGCTCACTCTCTAGCCTTAAACAAGACACTTAACCTCTCTGGACCTCAGTTCTGGCTACCATTATTATCCTAGTTCCAGGATTCCAATCCCTGTGCCCAGTGGGATAGGGAAGCAGCCTGATTGATGAGAACACAAGTTCACAATTGAGCAAATGACCACAGCTCATCTAGTTGATTGGAGGTTTATGACTTCTGTTGGATGGCTGTGAGAGAAGAGTGGTCCATGCTGTCTGATATGAACAAGAAGGCTGCCATCCTTATGCAAAGCCTCCTTAAGCAGCTATCAGCTGTCTTGTGATCTTGTTCAAAACCAGGTTTGTGGTGAGGCTGACTTTGAAGAGGCCAGAGAGGCAGGAGGAACACATCAAGGACATCACAGAGCCCCTGGATCCACACATGAGGCCCACCCATCTCTGGCCTGTTCAGTTATAGCAGCCCCTGAGTCCCTGTGGGGCTCCTAACTGAAACACCACCTTCCACTGTGACACATTGCCAATTTTACTCAGACTTTTTGGCAATTGTGTCTCTCTCAGCAAACTATCCTCAACTCAAAAGAGGCCCATCTAAATCATCTCAGAGGAGGGATCAGCACCCCTTCAAAGTGCTTGGCTCTCCCTCCCCTCACCTCTGTACTACCCAAGAGCACAATGTATGTCCCAGAGTGTAGAGATAAGTGTAGATCTGTTCACATCCCCTCAAATTCATAGACTGAAATGTTAACCCACAAGGTGCTGGTAGTAGGAAGTAGGGACTTTGGAGGGTGGTTAGGTCATGAAGGTAGAGCTCTTATACAAGAAAGCTAAAGGATTTGCCTCGCCCCTTCCACCGAGTGAGGACACAGTGAGATAGCTCCATCTGTGAACCATAAAGCAGGCCTTCTCCAGCTATCAAATCTGCCAGGGCCTTGATCTTGGACTTCCCAGCCTCCAGAACTGTAAAAGAATTTCTGTTGTTTCAAGCCACCAGTCTATACTATTTTGTTTTATCAGCCTGGTTGGACTAGGGATCAGAGTCTATTTTCCGCTCAGATCCACTCAGATGTACAGAGGCCATCACTGGACATAGTGTTTGCTCCTTGGCTTCTCTGCTGCTGTACTAGTCAGATGTTGCTGTGTAAAAAAGTACCCCAAATACAAGGTAAAAGAGCAGACATTTCTTACCTGAAGAGTCCTGGAACAGCTTTGCTGGGTGGTTCTGACTCAGAAACTCTCTTGAGTTTGCAGAGATGTCTGCTGGAGTCACAGTCATTTCAAGACTGGCCTGGCACTGATGGATCTGCTTTCAAACTCACTCAGGTAGTCACAGGTATGACTCAATTCCTTACTGGCTATTGTCTGAAGTCTTCAGCTCCTTGGCACATGGGAGAGATAGAGATAGAAATGGAGAAAGAGAGAGAGGGAGAGCACAAATATGATCCAGCCCCAAGGCAGAAGACATACTTTTGTATAACCTAATCTTGAAAGTGACACACCATCACTACTGCCAGATATGCTATTTGGTCACACAAACCAACCCTGGTACAACATTGGGGAGGGTTACTTTGTGTGAATACAGGGTGTGGACACCAATAGATGGGGATCATTGGGGCCATCTGGAAGGCTAGCTGCCATAACTATACTGTGGCCTCCCTAACCTTCCCTCTCCTAGCTCCAGCCACCTCCCTGGGGTTTCCTTCTCTCTTCTTCCCCCATCTCTCCCTCAAAGCAGTGAACCCTCTCACCCATAATCTATATCTTCTGTCCATGTCTATAGGACAGTTCTTTCTCCAAGAGAAATGATTAAGTAAATATTTTTAAGAAATGGAAAGTAATTTTTATGCTTTTCTATTATATATGTATTTATGTATCTATTTATTTATCCTCCCTTGATAATAAAAGAAAAAACTTTAAATAACCGTAAAGCACTGATCATTCCTTAAATTCTTCTCCCAACATTCTCCACTCCTCACCCAAGACCACAGTGCCCTTTTCCTGTGAGAATTATATATGCCTTGTAAGCCAGTGAGTCTCCTTACTGTGCATTCCCCCTGGCTCCCTGTTGCCTTTGATCCAAGCTATGTGCACAGCCAGTGTGGCTCCTAAACAGGCTGAATCTGGGAGCACAGAGCCAGAGAGCAGCTCCCCTTCAGGCCAGGAGGTGGAGATATCATGCCCTTCATTCAGATGGATATAAATAGAGGTGGCTGGATGGAGACATGTTGTTTTTCTCAGGCATTGTTTTGGGGGGTATGAAGTCCTGAGGGGGAAAATGATATAGAAGAAGATGATAGATTCAGAATGTCTAAGACCTAATTTCTACATATGCACATATTTAGCTAAGACTTTTGAATATCTATAAGTTCCCAAGTCCTATTCTAGGAATTATAAAAACAGTAGGGAACAAACACATCCAAAGTCCCTGCCCTCATGGAGCTTATATTCTAGTAGACAGAGACTGGCAATAAACACATAAATATACTAGGCTAAGAAGAAAAATAAGGCAACCTAAACAGAGTGTTAAGAAATGTACTATATCTAATTAAGTTGCCAGAGAAGGCTTTTTTGATAACTCATTCTTGGTAAACTTGATTTCCAGAATTTAGACCTATGGACTCCAGAAAGTATGATAATTGAAAAAAATGATTTTTTTACCAGGTAGGCAACGACATGTAACATGAGACATAAAATATGGTAAAAAACAAAGGAGTTAAAAAGAGTACACCTTAGAAAACTCTTTATATAATATACATATATCATTTGAATCCACCAAAGAATATATTAAAAATCTGTCATCATTCTACACCCACCAAATGCATCTGGATTTATCTTAAAACAAAAATAATATGTTAAAAATAAAATCCAAAGTATCTAGTGGTGGAAACAAAATAAATACATGTCATTTATCAAGTCTTCCCTGGAAAATTAGAGTATTCAATGCATACTCACTTCCCCCCTTAACAAAGGCCAAACCAAACAAAAAAGAACCATGTTATAATGTAAAATGTTTCTTCCCTGATAAATCCTTCTTAATTGCACAAGGAACAATGGTAAATTCACCTATCCTCAGAAGTTGTTGTGAAAGCATTCACAGAGAAGAGATGGAGGAGATTATAGCTGTTTCACAAACACCTATCTGTCTCATAGGCTGGCCCTTGCTATACTTTTTTACATTTCTTACTCGACTCCTTTATCTGTTGGGTCTGTCACGTAGAAGTCAATGACCATTGTTCTGTAAGATTTTTGAGGTTTTCATCTGTAGTCTGTCCCTTACTGCCCCACTGCCTGCCCACTTTGAATTATCATAAAGTTCCTCACCTGCTGGGACCATCACCATGTACCATGTGCCTTGGCCAACTGCTCTTGGTACATATATTTAAAAACTCAAACAGATGAGAGCTTTCCATTTCTATTATTTTGAATCTTCCTGTATTTGGACTTTAATATATAAGCAATCAATCATAATAACGGTTCTATTGTGTTATGATGAACAAAAGCCTCTCCTGTGCTTTCACTCATTTACTCTTCACAATAGCCCAGTGAAAAGATGGGAGTTGGAATTGCTAGCCAATCACCAAAGCCATTTCCTTTTGTCCTTGCACTTGGGAGCAGCCATGGGATTGCACCACTCCCTGGCCTGTGGAAACCTCCCACAGGAGTTGTCCTCTTTCCCATCCCTTGAAAACCTGTAGAGATGGAGGGGCCCCAGAAGAAAGGAGCTGAGTCTCTAAGTTACCACATAGAGTGAAGCTACCTGCCCATTAGGAAGACCTATCCTGGGGGGGGAAAACTATTGGGGCAGTGCCTGTGGCTCAAAGGAGTAGGGCACTGGCCCCATATACCAGAGGTGGCAGGTTCAAACCTGGTCCCATCCAAAAACTGCCAAAAAAAAAAAAGAATGATTGCATCACATACATAAAGATTTTCTGTTACAACAGCTAGTGTTACCTCACTAATGCGTGTTTCTATAGTGTTTTATTGTCAACACGACAGCTTCATATACTTTTCCTTATGTGAGAAAACTGAGCAAATATTATTTTTGTTACTCACACACCCTACCTTTTGAATTTGGCAAACTAAGGCTCAGAGATGCTAAATAATGTACCCAAGGACACACAGCTGGTAAGAGGTGGAGTTAGAGATCTGATTTAGGTATAGTCAGACCCAACTCTCTAGTCTTTTCACTAAACTGTGATAATTTCACAAATTTTAGTGACCATGAGAGGATACCTGGGAAAAGTAAGATCTGAGAGAAAAAAAGACTTCTCATGGAAGCCCCAAGGACACACTGAAAAAGTCCTGTCCATGGTGACTTAGCTCTTAGGATTTATAGAAACTAACTTCCTGGGACCTTGAAACTAACATTGTTTCCACTTCTGTAAAAGCCCATACTGCCTTCTCCAGCTTGATTCAAATTGACCAATGACAAGCATACCCATGGATGAGGAACCCTTGACTGGAGACAAAAGGGAAAAGACTGAGCCAGTTAGGGAGCTCAGCCATTTTTGGACTCTAGTCCACAGTGACTTCACCGGCTGACAGAAAGCCTTTTCTCCATATCTTGGTGTTGGGGTGATCTCTCTCTCCACCGGGCCTCATCTTCCTGCAACAACCACATTGATAATAGCTTTCTAGGTTATTCTGTAGATACTATGCAGAGGGAGATAATTTAGCAGCATGTATTTGCTGTTGATGTTCTTCAAATTCCCAAATGATGCCTTAAACCTAGTGTGCAGTAAGTTGCTCACCGCCCATGGGGTTCCATAAGTAGTATTAGGCCATTGATCTTAGGTAAGATGCCATCTACCTACCAGATTTTTCTAAAACCCCATAGGAACAAGTTAATCTCTTCCTTCTCCTCCACTTTAAATTTAAATTCAAAAATTTGAAATGAAATGCTTGCATTCTTTAATCATTGAATAATGTCCACTAGGTGCAAAGCACTACATACTATCCAATTAATGTGGGAGATTTAAAAATAAATATATAAAACACACAGCATAGTGGTTGAGAGGGTAGCGTACGGAATAAGTACATGAATTTAAATTCTGGTTCCACTTCTCACTAGCTGTGTAACCATGGACAAGGTACTTGACTTCTCTGTTTCCTTGTTTCTTGTCCTATGGAATGGGAATAGTATTAGTACTTACTCATGAAAATGTTGTGCAGATTAAATGAAACAGCATATATACAGCATTTAAAGGGTGCTTGCTGGAGAGCTATTAATTGTTACTCTCAGGTAAATAAAAGCAGTAGACCTAATCCTTGGCTATGAATAATTGTTGTATTATTGCCATTCACAAACTTAGTTATGAAGTCCATTTTCCTCTCAGTACTAAAAATTGCCAAAGTCTTAGGTCTTAGTGTAGTTTTTCTTAAACTATAAAAATCTCTTTCCTTCATATACTAATGGAGGGTACATTTCATATTCTCCAGTCTTTTCTGTAATTATGCACTAAGGAAGGAAACATTTTCTCTCTCTCTCTCTCCCAGACACTACACTAAGCACTTTACACCTGGGTTTCTGGTTTTGTTGTGTTTAATCCTCTAGACAACCTCAATTTCCCATTTGCAGATGAGGACCCCTAGACTTCAGAGAAAATAGTATGTAAGTGTCAAAGCTGGGATTCAAAATCAGATTTGTCCAGCTCCAGTGCCTGAGCTCCTAACCCTTAAAGCTAATCCCCTCTCTGACCCAGCACTGTGATTCTAGGCTAGTCTGATTAAAGCTCCAGAATTTCACAACCTTTTAAGAATACCATCAAGAAAGAAGAGATCATTGTTTCATCCTTCCTCTGAATCATAGGAAATGATGGGTCTTGATATTAACAAGGCAGTTTCTCTCCTAAGTGCAGGGGACCCTTGAAAAGGGTATTTTAATCATGGTTGTCATATTCTATGATTGTGTCTGTTTGTATTTAGTATACTTGTTATCCTTGATGTTTTCGCCCCGAGGACATCAACTGAACAAAATTGCATACATCTTTGTGGATTACCCTTTCTGCATCCATAAGTTATCTGCCCTTTTAAAATAATTTGCACTAAAACACTGAGTGTTTTTTCTAATGGGAATAGACAGCCAGCATTTTTTAATGCAAATGCCTTCTCCCCACATTGTCCCCTGCCCAGAGCTAAATCTGCAGCAGCAATGGAGGGCTCTATGCTTGCAGGAGCAATTTAGGCGCAGTGGTTGAGGGTGGCAGTGTAACTTAAAGCCCCAGTGCTCTGTGTTAGGGAAGGCTAAATAAGCTATCAGGAAAAGATCCAACATGATAAGCAGGAATGTTTTAAGGGCATTTATTAAAATAGTAACCATTTTCATTCTTAAGGAACAAGTTTCTACTCAGGTGATTTTGTTTGTGTGTAAAGATTAAACTGTTAAATAAAAGCACAATCTCTTGGATCGGGGCTTCATTTTCTCCTGGAGGTGAAATGTGGGACTTTTTTTTTTTTTAAACCATGATAGTGTTTCTGAACTCTATGCATGGTGAAAATGAAGACGTTCACTTCTAGCACTCAAATGTATGAGGTTGTAAGTTCCTATGCATATATGTTCATTTAACTACTGACACTTGAATAAGCCAAATATCCATTCAGTTTAGTAACAGATCTGAATATTTAAGAAGAGAAAGGGACATAAACCCAGCATCAAGAAGAAAACGTTGAGCATTGCCACCTCTTGGCTAAAAATAAATATTTTTCTCACTATAGACCTTCTTTTTTTTTTTTTTTTTACATTTAACTGACTTTAGAAGAAAAATAAATGGAAAAAACACTAATAAGACTAATGAGATGTTTGAGAAATGGGCTCTGCAGGCAAAAAGCAGCCCACAGAAAGAATTATGCATGACCTCAATTGTTGTTAGAATCATAATTAATAATTATAGCTAGTTCTTAAGCAGTAATTGCCACAGTGTCACTTCCAGCAACATTCTGGCCAGAGCACCCCTGTGCAGTGGCTCCCTGCCTGTTAGCAGTTGGACAGCACAGCTCCTCTGTGGTGGGAATGGAGACAATTTACCCTGGGAACCCTAACTGGGGAGATGTTAAATCATTTGCAGACCATTAAATGATCTGCACCCTGGGGGAGCAAGGAGTCCCGAAGCAACTTTCTCATGCATTCCACATCCCAGCATCCCACCCTGTCCCGTGTCGCCCTGGGACTCTTCAGCTGCTCCCGCGTGCACACGCACCTACCACCTCGGCAGCTGTCCTCTCCCTGCCTCTTCCTGCACTCTTTCTGGGCACCTCCTAGGAGCCCTATGGGGACTCCTGAGTCTGCACCTTCTCTCCTGAGCTATTCTGCTCTAGTGTTTCTCAGGATTTGGTCTGCAGAGGACCCAAGTCATGATCACAGGAGTGAATGTTTAAAATGTGGATTCCCAAACCTCACCCAGACCCGTCACGATGGAGCCTCAAAAGGTCCTGAGGAAATTCACTTCCTAGTCGCTGCCCTGCCTCCCTGATGCTAATCAGAACCGCGGCACTCTACTCATCAAAAGACTCTTTTACCTTTCCAGCTCAGAATTCTCCCCTCTTGCTTTTTCTTCTATGGCATCTCTTTTTCCATAGCTCATTACCATTCCCAAAAAAGACCGTGGGGAAGTCCCTAATAGTCTTTGACCTCCCCTACAAGCCTTCATTTCTGCTCAGTGTCACTCCTGAAACTCTTTCCCATGAGCAGACTCAAGAGCATTTTAAATTCCACCCTTTCTTTCTTCCCCACATTAAAAGCCAATGCTTGCATCTTTAAATAATCCTTCTTCTGTCTCACTGGAATCTCTTCTAGACCCTTAGGCACGATGCAGAGAGTACAAACTTGGGTTTTTTCACCTGCTTTCAGGAGGCAAGGACCTGGCCTCTGCCAGCAGGACTTCCTGTCAGGGAGCCAGTGCCTGTTACCACATCAGTGACACCACCACCAGCACATGCTTTACTGTGGCCCTCAGCGGTCTCCAGTCTCTCTGTTTGGGTCATTCCAGGGTACAGCCCCGAAAGGATCCATGGATTTGTGTTAGGACCCGCATATGAGAACACCCAACATGTAACCGTGCCAATTTGATAATAACCCTACCAGTGGCTTTTCTGCAGTTGCACGTGGATCTCAGACAGCCTAAGTTTGGCTTCTGGCGGCAAGACAGATGCTTTCTTCTGCTGAGTTTCCTGGGAGGGGGCTCTCTACAAGTCATGAAGTGGAAAAGGTGATCTCCTCAAGCCCCTTCAAAGCCCCTAGAGTGAAAGGGGCATTGAAGGCTCAAAAGACAGCCATTAACCTATTTTTTTTAAACTTGTGCATGAGTTATGAATATTAAAATTAAGATTGCCCCCACTTTTCTCTTTGTTCCCAGGGCAAAGCCTCTGCTGTCTGAGGAAGGAGCAATCTATATTTTGGCCTGTAAAGAAGCCCTCATGCATTCCATTTTGGTTCTGGAATTGCCATATCTACCACCCCAGAGAGAGATTTGTTTTTCCTTTATGGAATATGGAATAGAATCCTTACTCCTTTTCATACCAATCCCATGAAATAAGAAGAAAAAGGGGAGGAAAGAGAGGAGGAGGGATGAAAATGTTTAGGGTCTACAATTTGACCTCACATTCTATTCGGGACATGATGAATTATGTAGGAGATATTTTAAGGTGCTGTTTCTGACCCAAATAGCCAGTGAATATCCTTTTCTTGTTCCTGCTGCTTAAGCAAAAACCAGCTGTGCTCAGCATCTGGAAGAGTGGTTCTGACCTTGTTTCATCCTATTTGATTCCCACTGGCTTTTATGTTTTCCATAAATGATTGAAGAAAAGTTCTCAGTTGGAAATAGCAATAAAATCTTCCATAAATTCTTGGTTAGCACCAGCTTCGGGCAGCTCATTGGATTCTCACTCTTCACAGCCCTGAGGTCGGAGAAGTCTCGCTGGCTGAGACGAAAAGGCAGCCTGGATCCCATCAGAGAGAGAGTTCAGTAGTCGGCCTCCCCTCCCTGGGCTCACCTTGGGCAGCCACAGAATATCCAGAGCCTCTTTTCAGCAGGCCCCATGTTCTGTTCCCTCTAGAACTTCACTTTCTAAAGCTCCATCTCTATCTCTAAAACTCCATTTCCCACCTATTATATAAAGATAATAATCTCTCCCTCTAACCACTTAGGACACTGCCTAGCACCTAGTACAGATGGATTTTTATTATTATCCACCATTTATTAATTTATAATCGTGAAAATCATCATTTATTGAGAGACTGTCATAGGCATCTTACCCACTTTGTGTTTATTTCTTAAAACAGTGCTATTGGGTAGGGATGATCATTCTATTTTACAGAAGCAAAAAAGTGAATTTTTGCAAAATTAACTAATGGACACAGGGTCTCTCAGCTTATAAAGGGTGATGCAGGGGCACCCACAACCTATGCTCCTTCCAACACTCAACAGTGCCCCATCTCGAGAGCCTATTTCAGTGTGTTCTAGGTGCTGGGAATCCAGAAAAGAAGAAATAGACAGGGCCGAATTGTCAGGGGCCATATATGGTACTTTGCAATAACTCCTAAATCCTTAAATGATTGGTGGGGAGCTCAGAATGATAGCACCTCGGCCTGCCTATCAGCTCCCTCCAGGGCG
This sequence comes from Galago senegalensis, assembly GCA_963575145.1. Lineage (NCBI taxonomy): Eukaryota > Metazoa > Chordata > Mammalia > Primates > Galagidae > Galago > Galago senegalensis. The sequence continues at coordinate 23,452 of CAUYTI010047664.1, forward strand.
GTGTCCCATCCTCACGCCTCCCCAGCCTCCTGTTTGAGCGACACCATCTACCTCTTTGTCCCTCTGCCTCACCTTCAATCCTGCCCTGGGTATTGTAATACTCTCAGCTTCAATTCTATCTATTAGTAAAAAAAGAGCTCTGCTCAGGCCAGTTGTCTATCAAATTGGCTCAGAAAAAGTGTGTTTTACTTGGATGCAAACCTTCTCAGAAAGCCTGGCTGGAGGATTACTGCTCCCAAGAGCCCAGGGTCTAAAAACCATGGAGAAAAGAAGCCAACACTCACCAAGCATGAACAAAAACTGTGAGAAAACCAACCCAAGGTTTCCTCAGCCCCTGCCGGCCTCTGAGTCTCGCGGCTCCCCGGCAGCCTTCTTCGAGAGCGAGCAAGATTTCGGATCTTCCACGGTGAGCCTTCTTTCCTGTCACATCTCCAGGGCCAGATTTGGCAATATTGACTCCAGCTAATAACAACAGAAGAGGATTTTGCAAATTCACCATTTCCAAAGGGCACATCCGCCAATATTCTATTATAACTTCTTAACTCCATTTCTTTCATTAAGAAGCTATTTTTGCTCCCCAGAGGGTCATTATTTTTGTCTCCATTTTGATTAATTGAACTTGTATTAAATTCCGCCACTACCTGAGATTGTCTGAACCGATGGAAAGTTTTTTAGTGCTTGCTTTTATCCAGCCTTTCACCAGGAAAAAACTCTTGTCAACTCCAATCGTGTTTAATGGACTTTAAATGTGTTTTCTATGACATTTTCCAAAACTAGAATAAGTGGAAGAGTATTTTGCTTTTCCCATAGGGTAGTCTTAACCTCACCACAAGATTCAGGGCCAAATGTTATCCAGTTGAAGCTATTTTAATAACTCAATGCCACAGTCCTAACTGAATCAAGCCATCGTTTATCAACCCCAAACCTTTTCCTTCCCCTCTGCTATTGCCCACTGCTGTTTACTTTTTCAGCTAAGATAAGAATTTTCCTTCTGCTCATTAACAAAAGAGACCACAGGCTCAGGGACAGACAATTGCACTGTCGAAACTATAAATTCAGTATAAGCTTCTGGAAATAATGGAATGAAATCATTTTATGACCTTTTCACTAAGCCCAGTGGTTTCTGAGGTAGGTCTAAAGGAAAAGGATAAATGTCTGGGCAAAGTGGTTTTCTACGTGATTGATTAGGAAAAGAACTTTTCTAAATTAATGCTATTTTTCAAAAAAAGGTAAACGGGAAGTGGGATGGGGAAAGATGTCTAATTTAAAATTGTCTTTATACCAGGACTTCGATACCCTTTCCAAATGTTTCACAGCCAGTAAAATAGTACATCTGCCATCCCGCCACGGAGCTCAGCAACATGGATGGACCCTGGGAAATAAAAGTAAAATGCACAAATTTGCCTTCCTTTTCCAGTGTTACTTTTCCAGTTGATTTTCAGAAAAGTGTTAACAAATCGTGGCATCTGCCAGCGTCCTCTTTGTACAGATTATGTCTGATTCTTCTCTTCCATCTACTGAGATGGGAGCCATGGGGAGGGACAGGTGAGAAGCCAGACTGGGAAGAAGGAGGAAAAGAGCAAAGTCCAGGAACATGGCTATCATCAACTCAGGTTGAAAAGCCAAGGAAAACTTTGTTGGGCCCAGATATAAATATTTTGTACCTTTCTGCCAGGCACTGTAGTTTATTACAGGAACCACAGTTTGGAAATCCACAGGCAAGTGTTATAAATTTGAGAACATAAGTTGGACTCCTTCCCATTCCAATAAGCAGTCGCAGGTGTGGTTTTTATGAAATTGTATATTTAGGGATAGAGTAGGAGGGAGGGAGGGGAGAGAATTGCATGTTCTAAGCAAACTGTATTTGCATACACATTATGCATGTACCCAACACACACTTGTGCAAAGATGATTAAATATGTTCCGTGTTGGCAGCCTCTTACTGTGTTTCCTTAAAGCAGGAATAGCAAATAGGTTCATCGTGCATGCCAAATCCAATCAATTTGTAGTGGCTGTTTGAAGTGCTACGTTGAGAAGGATTCAGAGGTCATATCTGGTTCATTCAACGAATTTTTAGTTTGTGTCTACCATGTCTCATATGTGGTGGCAGGGCTACTACATTTTATGGCTCCAAGGGCACATTTCCATTTTACTGGTGCCTTCCAGACTGCACAACCCCAGAGCCCTGACTTTCAGCTGGGCCCTGGGAACTGGAGTAGATTGAAGAAGAGTGTAGTGACCAAAGAGGAACGTCAGCCAAGGCATTGGAGCAGCATGGGAGGGCCAGAGGAGGAGGGCAGCAGGTGAGGATGGCTTGCCACTTTTGTGTCATATATTCGTCTTCCCTGTGAAGAGCCATCAACGTGCTCCCTCACCCACATTACAAAATAACATACTTTGTTTTTATCTGAACAATCCAGGGTTGTTGTGTCATGAAAGTGTTTATAATCGGGACAGTGCAATGCAAAGGTAATGATAAAATCGAAGAATTATCCTCCACTAAAATAGTGGAAACAGAATAATTTCAGTGCTCCTGATGGTTTTGCCATCATTTTTTATCAAGACCAGACCATATTGAAATTCCTGTACTCTGAATCCCACCATTTCTCTTTGACTCCCAGCTCCCTGTCCACTGGAAACCCTTCAGCTATTCTTACAGAGGCATGCACTGACAGTCCTTGAATCCTTGGGTGGAGGGAACATGAACAGGTCCGTATGGATCATTCTACCACCTTTGGCAAGGTTACATCCCAGAGGAAATGAGGGTCTGCTTTACCCTGGCAGAATTCTGGTTGAGGATCCCCTAAGCCAGCCCGCAGTCTTCAAGCCACAGCATTTGAGGAAAGTTCCTTCAGATGTGGTAACTGGGCTAGGAGAGAGAGTTAACACTATGCACATCAGAATATTCCACTCTTAGCTGGGCACTATGGCACACACCTGTAGTCCCAGCTCCTAGGAGGCTTAAGGCAGGAGGATCACTTGAGCCCAGGAGTTTGAGGCCAACCTAGGGAGTATGGTGAGACCCCCATCTCTAAAAATATGAAAGTAAAAATAAAAAATATTCCATTCTTCTGTAAAATCTTCTATAGGTTAGTATGAGGAGCAAAGTAGAAAAATGCTTACTCAAGGGAAGAGGAGGTATGAACTAAACTCCATGGCAAGATCTCATAACCTGAACCCAGTTGTTCCTACAGATACTGTCATTCCCTCAAATTTCTCCTAAGAAAAGTTAAACGTTGCAGATACAAACAGGCCTAATACATTTTTAGAAATTCTCTTATTTTGCTTTGATTTGTTCTGAGGGGCTATGTTTTGTATTTAAGATGATGCTATGCAGTCATGCAACGACCTTTTTTTTTTTTGAGACGGAGCCTCAAGCTATCTCCCTGGGTAGAGTGCCGTGGCATCACAGCTCACAGCAACCTCTAACTCCTGGGCTCAAGCGAGTCTCCTGCCTCTGCCTCCCAAATTGCTGGGACCACAGGCGCCCACCACAACGCCTGGCCATTTTTTGGTTGCAGCCATCATTGTTGTTTGGCGGGCCCAGGCTGGGGATTTGAACCCGCCACCTTGGGTGTACGTGGCTGGTGCCTTAGCCACTTGAGCTACAGGCGCCGAGCCACGACCTTTTAACTTTAAAGTCAATTAAGAATTCTTTCTTTGTGCCTACATCTAACATGGAGTTTTGAGCACATCTATGGGCAAACAGTCTTGAGAAGTCTCAGTCTAGACATTGTATCCTCCTAGAAGCTGGTCTTAACACGCAAGTCTAGGGTGAGGTGACTTCCTCTGCTTGCCCAGTACCCTGAACTTCTCCTGTGCCAGCCCGTCCCACACTATCCTGTGATTGCCCGGGACTAAAGGGAACACCAAGCTCCCTGAGGCTCCCTGAGACATGAAGAACAATTTCTGACTTTAGGGTTTGGTTAGGGTGAAAGGAAAACATGTTAAATGCCTTTAAAATGACTTATCAGATATGCTTTTCCTTTGAACCAACAGCTCTATTTCCAGAATATTTCCTAAAGAACTAATCAGACACATGCACAAATATGTAGGTACATGAATATTCGTTACAGCTACAGCCCTATAGGAGATAGAGGGAGAAAAAAAAGAGGAGAAAATAAAAAAGAGCTAACTGATGGGCATACATGGGGACAAAGAGATGTGAAGGTCATTGGAAATTAAGAAGGTGGGGGAGGAGCCGGCGGGCAAAACTCTACATATTGGGGACCATGAATACTACTCAGGAGGTGGACGCACTCAAAGCCTAGACTTAAGCATTATGAAAGGTGTCCAAGTAACAAAAACATTTGTACCCCCTTAATATTTGATATACAAATAAATAAATAAGAAATGAATAATATGCCACCGAAAATGGTTGTTGCTTTACCAAAAACAAAACAAAACAAAACCCTAGGTAATCAATAATAGATTAACTAAATCAAGATACATTCATAGGACTAAGTATAAATGCAGCCATTAAAAGTCATCTGTAGACCAGTATTTCTTAATTTGTAAAAAATGTTCACAATATCCCAATAATAAAAACAAAATGTTCACAGTAGATTTCAGAAAGAAAAAGAATCAGACTACCAAAAGACATACCACCGTGTGCCTAGGGCCTGGCAATCTGTGGACCAAAGGACAATCCTCAGACCCCCAGCAGTATCTGGGAACTTATGTCAAATCTCAGGCCCCACCTTGACCTAGTAAGTCAAAATCTGCATCTGGACAAGAGGATGAATGCTTTGAACACATCGGAGTCTGAGAAGCTTTGGAGAAGACCATAGACTGCTGTTGGTCTACCATGAAGTTTTTGCTGGCCTGGGGCCTTGTGAGAAAAATAAAGGCAATAGCATTGAGTTTTTCACAAAGTTAATATATTTAACTTGTACTGAGTTCTCTTATTCTGAGATTTTATGGAGTTAAGTTTTCTTTTTTTTATACAATGATGGTGATTTTTGGATAGTAGGTTGTTGTTTGTTGTTTTGCTGCCATTTCAGTGGCCTTAGTTGGCAAAATAAACAGTTGGTATGGTAATCCTACGTGTTATTTTTGAAATTTTACTAAGAAATCTGGGAATCATGATGAATGCTAAAACACATTGCCTTCGGATAAAATATGTGTGGGTGTGCAGTTTGGGGGGTGTAAACAATGGTTTCTTGGGAAGGTGAGACAGCGGACACTTTGGTTATTTTCTTTTCCAAGTTGCTCAAGTTTTCTGCATTTAGCATGAAAAAAGTAAGTAAAAGTGGAAACTAGTGGAGCTTACAAAAGATAGGAAGTTTGGAAGCTTAGAAAGCTCTGTATGGGGACTTGCAACTCAATGGTTATGTGCACAGACTGTGGAGGGGCAGCTGTCGGTCTGGGTGCTGCCCATGCAGGAGCTGGAAACCTTGTCCAGGTCATTCAATGTCTTTGTGCTTCAGGCTCTTTATCAACAACATAGGTTATGATTAATAATCACATCTAAAATCAGAGTTGTTCCCAGAAGTAGTGAATTAGCATCTGTGTCATTTCACCAGGGCTGCTAAAATAAATTACCACAAACGAGGTGGTTTGAAACAATAGAAATTTATTCTTTTATGTTTCTGAAGTTTAAAAATCCAAAATCAAGGTGTCAGCAGGTTCATGATCTCTTTGAAGGCTCTGGGTTAGAGAATTCACACCTTTTCCAGCTTCCTGCAGCTCCAGGCATCCCTTGGCTTGTGGCTGCATCGCTCCAATCTCTGCCTCATCTTCAAAGGGGACTTCTCCTGTGTTCTCCTCTTTTGTATCTCAGAGAAATGCCTGTGATTAGATTTAGGGCATCCTTGGGCAATCTGCGATGATCGCATCTCAAGAACCTTAACTTAGTCATATCTGCAAAGACCCTTTTTCCAAATAAAGGCACATTCACAGGTACTGGGAGTCAAGGCGTGAGGATATCTTTTGGGGGCTAATATTCAACCTACAACAGCATATATAATTCAACTTAAATCAACACACAACAAGTGGGGTTGTTGTCCCTTTTCAGTTCTCAGTCTCTAGGAAATTTTTATTCCAAAATTTTCTCTAAAGGCATAAAAGCCTCTTGCTTTTCCAGCTTCCAACTCGAGTGAATTATTGATGTTCCTAAAGCTCTCCATCTTAAGAAGATGTTATTAAGCATCTCACCATTTCTGTTTGGTGTGGTTACCATTGAAAATAAGAAGAGAGGTTGAGGGCAGCAACAGCAATCCTAATAGGAATCCTCTCCAGATTAAAGATTAAGTAAAAGTGAGCCCACAGAGTCATTTTAATCTATAAAATTCAGTTAACATTTCCTTTCCCCAGTCATCTTACGTTCATCTGACAAAAAACTATTCCTCAAACAGCATAAGCAATACTATTGACCTTATGCATGGAATGGTGTAGCTTTCAGTTCACTTTGATAAGGGCACCCCCCAAAGGGGGCTCATAAAAAGTGACCACCTCTCCCTGAATGGTTGTCCAAATGGCGACTTGGCCAAAGGGAGTGCTGTCACCACCAACCAACATCCCATCTTGACTTTAAAAAGCTGAAATACCAATATTTCCTTGGAACTCTCTTATGTCTCTGAATAGATATGGATTTGTATGAAGTTGTGCACGGAGAGGTAAGCACGGTGCTTGGCCTATAGCAGGAGCTCAGCACGTTTTATTGAATGAATTAATGAATGAAGGAAGGTGTTTGAGACTTAGAAAGAGTCAAAACTTAGAATTCATGAAATGATCGTCTCACCAGACAAGTTATGTACATTCTTCAAACATGATTTTATCCCTTCAAAACAGGGGTCTTCTCTAAAGAAGTAACTGAACTGCCTGCCAGGAGGGCTCATCAGTTCCTCTATTTGCCAGAGCGAGTCAATCTGCCCTCTGGTGCATTCGTGGAGGCTGGACTAACAAAAGGATCTGCAAAGCGGCTTCTTGAGTTGAAATTGAGGTGTCTCACCGCCCGCTGGCACCTCCTCCTGCCAAGACAGCCAGCATCACCTCTGCAGGGCACCCTGTCTAGTCCATTAACAAGACAAAGAGAAACACAAGACAGAAATTTTTTCAAGCCTTTCTAGGCAGCCTCCAATCTCTAACTTACAAATTCAGGCTATAAATTCCCTTTTCTTTTCTTTTCTTTCTTTCTTTATTTAGAATTAATATGAGAGTGCATTCGATTAGGTTACGTTGTTTGCATTTGTTTGTAAGGAAAAGTCCAAGTTGTAGGTGTGACCTTCACCCAGGAAGTGTGCCGTTTATCATATGTTGTACCCATGAGGTGGGAACTTTCCGAACTCCCCCCACTTCTTAAAACGAATCGAGCTGTTCTCTCAGGTGTGCACAGCGCTGTTAATCTGTAAGTTTCAGCTTAGTTTTGAGTATATAGGATGCTTGATTTTCCAGTCTCGTGATATTTTAGAGAGTAGCCTCCTGTCACCATCTGATCTTTGGTAAAGCTAACAAAAGCATACACTGGGGGGGAATGAATTCCCATTTAATAAAAATGGTGCTGAGGGAACAGGTTAGACACATATAAAAGGCTTAAACTGGACCCGCACCTCTTGCCACTCTCAAAAATTAACTCACACTGGATAAAAGATTTCAATCTAAGACATGAAATGATAAAAACTTTCCAAGAAAGTGTGGGAAAAACTCTTAACGATGTTGGCCTTGGGAAAGAATTTATGAAGAAGACCTCAAAGGTAATTGCAACAGCAATAAAAATAAGTCAGTGGGATCTGATTAAGTTAAAACATTTCTGCGCAGCTAAAGGACACAATCTACAAATTCCCTTTTCATAGCGTGATGCCTACTTTTGGGGGGTACAGGTTCAGGGCTACACATGGAGCTGTCCCTGACTGGCTTAGGGACCTTACAGAAGTAACTTGTTCGTCCCTCATCTCTGGCGTCTCTTCAGACCCAACTGCCTAACACTTAGCCTATCAACTAGCTGTCTCTCCTGCACACGGAGGGATATAAAGCTATCATTTGGATATTTCAGATGGAAAATAATTATAGCGTCCTGAAAATTCAAACAACTAAGGCTGAAGCTGTGGTGGTTATTTGTATTAGCAAGAAAATTGCTTCAGGTCGTCCCTCAATCTGCAGTCACCTATAAATGGAGGGTAGAGTGACATCCTACTATTAGTTCTATCTTTTGCTGGTGAACTCCGGAGTTAAACTCCTTCAGCCTTGAAACCATTCCAAAAGCTTTTAGAAGTAGAGACTTCCAAATAATTAGAACCAACAGCAATCACAAAACTTTCACAACTGCCCTATGGAACAGTACACATTTGTCTAATGTTGTTACACACATTTACTAGCGCTTTTCTTTTTTTTTTTTTAAATTTCAGGCTACAGGCAGGCTTTGTAAGAATGTGAAAATCAATACAAAAGGTTTGTCGGGGGTGACATGTTTGTTAATGTTGTATTGATTATGCTATTGCTTGTAAATTTTCTAACTTAATAAGGCTCAAGGTTTTTTCTTTCTGCAGTAAAAGACAGAGGTTATTTAATTAACTGGCAACTTAATGCAAACTACTAACATGATATATTGTGACAGCTTCAAAGTGACATCCACTGCATCACTCTACAAGTAGACATGATGTCACACACACACACATATGAGTATATTATGCCACTGTAAAATTAGACAAGGGAAGGCTGATATACCAAAGCATCTACACTTTAGCTCTTAATATAAAAGGCCATGTGCGCTCACTTGCTGAACCTGCACGTAGCTATTTTCTTTGTAAAAGGAAATTAGGAGTGGGCTGTTTAAAAACTAAGCAAAATTGCAAATGCCCATAATTCAGGCAATGTGTTTATGAAAAAATTCATGATAATCCACATTCTGTGTCCAGAGTGAAAACTCTGTGACTTAACCCAAGGATCTTCAGAAATCACAATTACTTATTTAACATAATGAAGAAATCACATAAATCCAGTCCAGCCATGGTAACGTTGCTCTTTCCCAGAACTGTTTGCTCTGTTCCCTACACAGTGTATATTCACCCTGCTAACGTCCTGCACTGATTTTGATTTTCACTCTCCTGCGTTCTCCCTGTCTCCTGAGGTAGGACACTGAAATGCAAAGTTGTTAGACTCAGAGCATTTACCAAAAACCATTAGTAAAAATAAGTCTTCCTCTCTTCTAATACAAATCCTTTAGGAAAGGAAATGTATTAAATAGTTCACTTGGCTCTACTTCCTTGGTTGTTGGTTTTCTTTCCTACCATAGCCCTGACCCATAATAATATATCTTTTGCAGCATTCCTAGAATTACATCATGGTATTGAACTTGGAGGGGGCAGGTTCCTAGTTTGCCACCACGGAACTCAGCTCTCGTGTTTGCCAAGACGTGACATTGCCTTTCGAGCCACAGAAAGTACAGTGTGGCTGGTAAATACCTCTTTCAGTTCCCAGGGTTATAGCTAAACTGGCATTAATTTTTTTATCTTCCTCCAAACTTCTTTCCCCAGGAAATGATTTAAATAACTGTTTTGAAGTCACAAAGCCTCTTGAATCACCAACTCTTCCAAGAAACTGTAAAGATTCTCATGGAATTGCTTCAATAAAGCATTTATTTCTTCCAAAGAACGGTGGAAGGGGAAGAATTATATCCTGAGCACTAATTTCCCCAATTACCATCAGTGGGTTTTCTCTCTACCTGCCAGGTTAATAACAAGCCTATTTTATCACTCCAGCCATATAAAAAGCCTCTGAATCTGGTAATTGCCTTTTCTCTCTCTTTCATTGAATTATTTTTAACATGTCTGTTCAAGCCCTTTTAAACTTTCTAACGGAGATCTCATGTTGAATGTTTCAAAAAAAATTTTCCCTTCTAAATCTCACATAAGCGCTTCCAAAATCTCAACAGTAATTCTCAACTAATAAAAATTTCACTGAAACATGAGTTCCTTTTCCTTTCCACTCACTTAAAAGTCTCCTACAGTGACTTCCTAAAATGTTTGGAAAACAATTTCTCAGTGAAAATAATTCTACAAATGCATAGCCATAAACCAGACTCTCTTTGGGCTTCACCTAGTCTTGGCTGTAAGTTGATGTTTCTTGGAAAAGACCTTCCCCCTCCCCCCATTCTTTTCTTTTTATACAGCTTTGTGCCTTTTCACATAAAGTGAAGAAGAAAACCCTAAAATTTAAAAGCATACATTTTAGAAATGTATGTAGAGGAGATAAAAATTATATAAACATTAAAAAACACACAAAAGTAGCAACACAGTGTTGGAGATGTTTTTTCCTTGGGTAGAGGAAGAAAGATGGGCTGTCCTAGGGATGACGACATCAAAGTCAAAGTCATTATCAAGGTCCTAATTTTACACTGGATGATGAGTTTACAGGTGCTAAATAAGTAAAAATGAATAAATGAATGAGTAAGTGAGGACGTACTTGAAACCAATACTGAAAGTGAACCATGGACCAAGATCATGATTAAATAAGATGAGATGTTCATTTACACCATGTGAATAATAATTTCTATATCACAAAGTTGGAGCATGCACTTGCCCTCAGACAACTGGGTTTATGTTGAAACTGGACACCTACTAGCTGAGTCACCTTGGATGAATGATTAGAAATCTAAGGACCTCAGTTTTCTCATCTATAAAAAGGGGATAATGATAATTTATACTTCTTCATTGGGCTATTGTCAGGAGCAAGTGAAAAAAATTCTTGTGATGCACTTAAAACAACGTTTGGCCTATGGTTAAGTACTCAATACATATCAGCCATTCTTATTTTGGGGTGCATGTCCCTAGCACCCCACTGGTAACTGATGACCAGTAATTATTTGTTTCTCTTTTTCTCATCTACAAGATTATCTGCTGACTAAATGAGTTAAGAATTATGAATCTGTTTGGTGCATTCTAAGGTGTTATTAAAATGGAAAGTGTGGTTTTGACAGTGGCAGAGAGAGGGGAGAGTCAGGGAATAGGCACAGGGATAGCCAGAACCCCACTAGGTCAGCTAGGCTGACACTGGGCACTGTTGCGTCTGCCTCTTCCCATTAGCCCCACAGAGAAAAAATATGGAAGCTCCCATGCTTTGGCCAAGCCTTACTACTTTCCGTGGAGGTATCAGCTTTCCCAAGAGTTATCAAGGAAAAAACAAAGTCTTCCTTCCAGGAAGCAGAGCCAGCCCTTCTTGCCCACCAGGACTGTGGCTGTCTTCCCTCTGGTCAGCTCCACCTGGTGGTGAGTACATTTGGGACTTCACTGCAAGGAGGGACATGGACAAGGCACAACTGAGGGCCACTGAAGAGGAAATTAACATCTACCTCTGCAATATAAGGTGAGTCCCGCTTGAGATGATATGAGAATAGGGGTTGGAAGCCGAGTGTCCTGCCCATCTCATATGTGCCTATGGTCTGGAAAAGAGCAGCATTTGCCTTCAGAGGTGAACATTGTATTCGGGACCCCTGAGGGCTGTTGACATTGTCATTGGGGACCTGGCACCAGCTTCCTTTTGCATTTGGGAAGGCACCTGCTGCACCTTCTCAATGGTGAGAAAGAAAAGTTCCTTTCCTTCCTGGATGTTCCATACTTAATCAATCCATAGGCCCCAGAGTATGCTCTGGCCCCGAAGGGTACGGGAAGGTAGTTTAATCCTCTACTAAAAAGTGAGGACAGCTTTTGTGAAAGAACTTGCTGGAAGCTGCCAGTCTGTGAAAGCAGGGGAACAAGTGCTCACTGCTTACTAGTACTTGGTAGTTAGGGCTTCCTCGTGATGGTCAACTCTTCCCCAGTGTGATTTTGAACTTGCAACTCCCTCTGGAGACCTGATAATTCCATGTGACACTCTGAGGCAGAAATAACCCGTGTCCAGACTAATTATTCCAAAGAATGAGGATATAGTGAGTGTCTCTTCTCAGTTAGGCACTTACTTAGCACTTTTTTTTAAACAGAGTCTCTCGTCTCTCTGTTCCCCTGGGTGGAGTGCCATCAGCATAGCTCACAGCAACCTCAAACTCCGGAGTTCAAGTGATCCTCTTGCCTCTCAAGTATCTTGGACTACCAGGGTCCACCACCACACCCAGTTAACTTTTCTATTTTTAATAGAGATGGGATCTCTCAGGATGGTGTTGGACACCTGAGCTCAAGCAATCCACTGGCCTCGGTGCTTAGCAATTTTATACATTGATATCATTTTTCCTCATAGGCATCTTAGAAGGAGGTACTTACTACATTAACTCCCATTTTAAGAATGAGAAAACTGACTTCGGAAGAAGTGAAGTCTCTGCCCAGAACTGCAAAGCTATGAAATGGCCAAAACAACTGTGGATCTTTGTTCTTTGAGGCCCAAGCTTTTGAGCTCCATCACTAGAGGATACTGCCTCCCTGAGAATGCTGCATACAGAATGTCATCCACTTGGAGAACTAGATTCTGGATCTGAGAGTCAGTGGCACCCACAGTCCAGGTGCCTGTATTTGCTAATACCAGAAACAGTATTTTCACTTGACACTTTATGAAGCCATCAAAATGACTCAATTAAAAAAAGGACTCCACTTAAGCAGTAAGAATGATGGAAAAAAAAAAAGAATGATGGAATTCACTATACATGCCTACATATAGTAGAAGAATCTATGTAATTTAGAATAGACGCCGGCATTTTTTTGCAGTCATCTTAGAGATGACCAGGTGGCTTTGTGAATAATCTAAAGTGTCTTGTGCAATCCTTATATAATGAATGTGGTCTGCTCTGGAATGTCTCTTTGAATCAAGGGTCTTCTTACTAACAAATCTTAGTCTTTGCATAAATCCTTTCACTAAGCACTTTCAAATGTTGACTCAATATCAATTGATTTCTCTAGAAATCGTTTCTTTCCTCCAGTACAGCTTGCTAAGTGTTGCCTTCAACATGTGACAGCTCCCTGTCTGTCCATCCAAAGCATGGGTGGGTGGGCAGCCTGAGTTCTCTTGGTGGGCCCTTCTTCCTCAGGGGCACGTTCTTCTGGACACTTTGTCAATGTAGAGATTAGTGTGCCTTGACAGAACAGGGGCTATAAGGATCCCCTCTTGGGAGGATTTGCAAATGCCCTCAGCCATGACAATTCCTGGGCACCACCATTAAATGTCTCTTTGACAGCCGGAGCTGGTAGACATGACCGGTTAATCACTTAATGCATTACATCAGGTGGACCTCAAGAACACCTTGGCTAGAGCGCTTCCTTAGGCCTCTGCTCTAGTGTTTCAAACCAACTTGGATGAGTGTAGATACCGAGTTTACATTTGGGTCTATATAGTTAAGATGCCTTTACTAAATGATGGCTGGAATAAATTCAGAGCTTTCTAAATATGAAAGATTGCACTGGTGAAAAAGATCAGAACACATACACACTTCTAAATGAACTGCACAGGTTAACCAAAGTATTTCTATGTCTAAATATAATGAATCTATAAAATAATGACTACAGTGATAAAACTAAAATACTTCCAGGTGTTAACCATCGAGCCTTTCTCATGAAAGCATTACTGCAGCCATTTAGTGAGTAGTGCTAGGTTATTATGTCTCTCCTGTCTGGTCCATTTTCTCTATTTCCTTGTATCGTGCCTCCTGATTCTTGTGGTCTACCTTAGTATGCCCACTGTGCCTGCCAGAATAGGTCCTTTCCGACACAGATACTCTATGTAGAGACTCTGCCCGTCTGTCAATCTCCCTGGAAGACTGAGGCTGTCCCTCTACCTACAATTTCTGAAAGGCATCCCTCATGGGAATGTTTCAACATCCAGTTTGCCATGATATTTCTATTGCTCTTGCTCTTCCTGTTCAATTTGATACTGTCAAAACCCACTCACGGTTAGACCGAAGGCAGAGCTACCTCTGCTGGGTCAGCTTAAAGCGCAAACCACCCACTCAAGGGCGGCTGCTTCTCCAGATGAGGGAGGCTTACAGGTTTCCCTGGCTTTGGGTGAACAGAAAGATTTCTTCTTTGGCTAAGAGTTCCATTCCCTACTACCTGATCCTTATCTTCTAGGTGGTTTCTGCAAATGAATAACAAATCTTTCGTTGGGGATGAAGGAACTCTAACTGCCCAAGCTGCTACTTGACCTCGCTTCCAGAAGGGAGGGTGAAGAAATTGAAGTTCCTACAATCTAGGTATATCTGTTTTTATTGTACTGTAACAAATTACCACAAATGGGATGGCTGGAAACAGCACACATTTGTTATCTTACCATTCTAGAAGCCAGAAGTCAGAAGCGGGCCGACAGATCTTTCTCTGCAGCCTCGAGGGACACCTCCTTCTCCTTCCCTTTTTGAGCTTCTAGAGGCCACCTGCATTCCCTGGTTGGTGGCTCCTTCCTTCTATCTGCAAAGCCAGCAACATAGCATCTTCAAATCTCTCCTCTATCGACCCCTCACACTCTTGCCTCCCTCTCATAAAGACCCTTGCAATTACATTGGGCCCGCCATTATAATCCAGGGCAATCTCCCCCATCTAGAGATACTGAATTATACCTGAAAATCCCCTTGCCACATAAGGAAACATATTCACAGGCTCCAGAATTAGGATGTGGACATATTTGGGAGGTCATTATTCCGTCTGCCATACTACTGAAAAAGGAAACACCTGCTAGAAAGAGGTTGATTAATTAATGGCAGATTCTTAGACCACCAAGACTTTTATGGAAGCCTAGGAAATGGACCTGAAAGACAGACTAACACCCTTCTAAGCAGATGAGAAAACTGAGGCCCAGAGAAGTGAAAAGCTTGCCACATACACACGTTGGTGTCGTGGTCTCACGGGGTCTAGAAGCAGCATTCAACTCCCAGTCCAGCACTCTCCAGGAAACATCAAACCATTTCAGTCAGTCTCTTCCACTACACATCCTCTGCTCCCTCTTTTTAAAAGAAACACATTGCCAGATGGAGCCCCTCCGTTTTTTGGCTGCTTCTGGAACAGCAGGCTTCTCTTGAAGCTGGGAACCCCTTGCTGCAGGCCTTTCTACCACGTGCCCCTAAACGTTCAGCATTGTGCAGTCACATCCTTTGAAGAGCCTTTTCTTTCATCTCTGCTCAAAATAGTGGCTGCCATCGTGTTAGCCTCAGAAACTTCAGAGTGAGGATCCAAAGACGTGGGTAAATTTATCACCTGGTGAACTGACCTACATTCGGCTTAATTGTTTTTGGCCTGACCATTACCCCAGACATCAGAGTCAAAAAGAAAGAGATGGTTAGATTTAAATACATAGAGATTCCATGGCTCTGGTTGGCCCCCTAAATTGATAAATGTCAGGAAGAAACTTAAAGGTAAAATATTCTCAGCATAGAGTTAATTTTACAATTAAAAAAAAAAAGGAAACCACACTTCTGCTGATGTTTCAAGAAAAAGAAATTATCAAAACGATGACTCGGGCATTTCTTGGGGACATCATCTGGTCCAGTTCAGCTGCTCTTTCATTACAACATGTTGGGTCAGGTTTTATTTCATTATGAAAAAGAATAAATTGGATGCTGTATCTTTTTCTATATAAGCGTTTTGCAAAAGACCTGGGTTTCTCTCTAATTTACAAAATGCACTACACTATCAGATGTAATTACAGAAACAAAGGTTGATGTGAAATATGAACTAACATTGTCAAAAGATATTTAAGATGTTTCTAAGGTCACTATCAAATGCATATTATCTCTCTGGGATTTTTTAATGCCTTCGTTGTAAAATCCTTTTGGAGAGCTTCAAAAAGACATTCAGTTCCTCCTGATTGGATCGTTTCATACATTTGGCAGCTGTTGAGTGTCATTTTCTAACGTGCTTCCAATGGAGATGTACGTGGCGTGGCTTGTTTAATATAATTTGTTGTTTGTGCTTCAGCATTCACGCTACTATCTCCCTAAATGTGCAAAGAGGAGCTGGGTGAATAAGTGCTTTTGTTTTTCTTTTTTTTTTTTTAATTTTTAAATCAACATGATTTTCCTACATCTTGCAAAACATTATCAGTACTGATAGAGTTTGCACATTTTACCCAAAGAATGATGTTTCTTCAGATCTCTCCAGACCGTTCCCAGACCTCAGGTTACTATGATAAATGCACGCTAGGTATAATTCCAGCATGATGAATGCCATATTAAAAGAAGCTTCTGTTTACTAAAGCAATTTTCATGTCCCAGTTGCGGAGAGCAAAGGAATGCAAACGTGCTAATCTGACCACAGTAGGGTCTACGCACAGTCTGTCCATTTGCATTCTCCAGAACCTTGGACACCTCAAACTGAGCACTTCCAAAGCTAAATGCAACGTTCTTCTCCAAATTTAGTTTTCTCCCAGTGCTTCTTATCTTAGCAATGACACCACTATCCCCTACCCAGGTGTGCAACTCCTATATCCAACTCCCAACCCCATTAGCTTTTATCTTCTAAATACCTCCTTTAATCTTTCTTTTTGACACAGACTTGCCCTGAGTAGAGTGCTGTAGCATCATAGCTCACAGCAACCTCAAACTAGCTCACAGCAACCTCAAACTTGTAGGCTCAAGCAATCCTCTTGTACTCCTCCCAAGTAGCTGGGACTACAGGTGCCCACCACAATGACCAGCTGGGTTTTCTTTTTTTTTCTATTTTTTTAGTAAAGTTGGGGTTTCACTCTTTCTCAGGCTGGTCTCAAACTCATGAGCTCAAGTAATCCACCTGCCTCAGCCTCCCAGAGTGCTAGGATTACAGGCTTGGCCACTGTGCCCAGCCTTTAAATATCCCTTGAGTTCATCAACATCATTTTATTTCTGTTCATGGGGCCAGAGCCACATTATAACTTTGATGGACCCTAGGTTCTTTCGCCTTCCTGGGCCCCTCTACCATAAAAAAAAAAAAAGAGTGGCTCCTATGGCTCAAAGGAGTAGGGTGCCAGCCCCATACGCCGGAGGTGGCGGGTTCAAACGCAGCCCAGGCCAAAAAAAAAAAAACCTGCAAATATATATATATATATA
>CAUYTI010047666.1:0-22182 GCA_963575145.1 Galago senegalensis
CTCCCAAGTAGCTGGGACCACAGGCGCCCGCCACAACGCCCGGCCATTTCTTTTTGGTTGCAGCCGTCATTGTTGTTTGGCGGGTCCGGGCTGGGGATTCGAACCCCCCACCTTAGGTGTACGTGGCTGGCGCCTTAGCCGGTTGAGCTATAGGCGCCGAGCCTATTTCCAGATTTTTATTAGTCACTTTTTGAATTTAGGATGAGTTAAATAGGATTGCTGTCCTAAATTGCCCTAAGACATGAAATATTTTATTAATTCATTGTGCATTTGTGTGTATGTGTATGGTAGTGAGTTTATAGTTTTCATTTTGAGAGGTAAAAAACTAATGAACTTTAGCTACCATATAACTAAAATTATAAATATGTAATATTCACACAAAGATAAGCTTGAGTTTCTAAGACAATTCAATGAGATTTTTTATTTTACCATGTAGTAAAAGATTTCAACATGAAAAAAATAACAATTGTACAATTTTAATTGAGCTGTAGAAACATTGGAAGAATTGAGTCTGAAGGTTTGTATATAGCATTTCAAATCTTAGGAGGCCTGATGAAAATATTTGGTCATATTTTTTGTATGCTAAAATTTAACTTTCACTTTGACCAGACTAATTATTTAAAACAGTGGTTTTAATTGGTTTAATTTAATGGAGCTGCTTTCAGATGTGGATGAGAGTTGTCCCATGTAAAAGGGACAGGCCACAAAGCAGTCTAAAAGTTCCTATTATTGAGCCTGCGGTGGCCACTTATACCTACTGTGTATGCCCCCATCAGATCTGCTCCTTTATGTGGCTGGTTTGACATGTGAAAGCAGCACTGCAGTTGATGTTTTTGAAAGCGTTCTATTTTCATAGTAGTTCCAGTCAGTAAATAGATTTTTATATAAAAGAGTGACTAGATATGTGTTTTATCTATTTGTCAAGAGACCTGATCCAAGGTCACTGGACAGTATGGAGAATCAGAATTTAAGCATGGCTAGATAAAACTATAGAACTTTAGGCCTAGGGACAAGCTGGGGCTAAGCTCTGGAGTCCCCAAGCAATGATCTTAAGAGAACCAGAGCAGCTGGTTTGTGTCAGACAAAAGCTGCAGGAACCTAGTGAATCTCAACAGGATGGAGAGCTGACTTCCCTGGGCAGGAGCAGTAGGGTGGTTAGGAAAGGGGGCATTAGAGAGCAGGGAGAAGAAAGGGAACCCAGTGTGGGTGTCTCACTTAGCAGGAGCCCCCTTTCTCATCCTGCCTGCACCCCCTTTGAAAGCCCAGCTCTAAGCTTAGAGAGGTTTGCTTACTTTCTGTCACTGATAGGAATTAAGGATGTGACGGCAGAGTTCACCTGCCCCAGCAGATTGCCAGGCCTTTACTTTTACCAGTGTGTTAACAATTTCTGACTGTCCATGAAGTTCTTACTTGACATTACAAGTAAAAATCTAGCTTTAAATAAAACCTGGCAGCAGGTTTAACATTCATTACAAGTACTTTTTTAAAATTAATAATTAGTAAGAGAAACATCTCTTTTCTCCCAATTTTTATTTAATTTAATTAATTAATTTAGAGACAGAGCCTCAAGCTGTCACCCTGGATAGAGTGCTGTGTCATCACAGCTCATAGCAACCTCCAACTTCTGGGCTTAAGCGATTCTCTTGTCTCTGCCTCCCAAGTAGCTAGGACTACAGGTGCCCGCCACAACACCCAGCTATTTTTTGGTTGCAGTTGTCACTGTTGTTTGGCAGGCTGGGGCTGGATTCCAACCCGCCATCTCTGGTGTATGTGGCTGGCGCCTTAGCCGGTTGAGCTATAGGCACCAAGCCTCCTTTCTCTCAATTTAAGGACAATTTTGCTATACTGTCACTAGGTAAATATTTATTACTGGAGACTTTGGGGCAACCTAATGTTTTGTCTTATCACATTATAATACAGTATTGCTACTCATGAAGCATGACCCTGTGATTTCACACTGCTTTAAAAACATTTTTTCAGGAAGGACAGAGCACAGGCCCCCCACCCCTGATACCAGGCCTAGGGCAACAGGGAGCACAAGGTCGCATCCCCCCTCTGAACCCTGGACAAGGACCTGGCCCAAACAAAGGTAAATATCCACTTTGTAGAGTAAGAGATTGTATTCCACCATCTTGTATACATTTTACATTAAACAGTTAAATTGATAAGTAATTGACAGAATGGTCATCTGAACCTCTGGACAAAACCAGGGCATAATTATTTTAGTTAAGAGCTTGGCATTATGTTGTTTATATAAATCTGTTCAGTTAGGTAACAGTGCTGGCCAGTGAAGCCTCTGGGCAGGCCCTGACAGTAGTGCCCATGGTGCAGGTTGGTCTTGTTCGTGAGTTGGCGATGCAAGTGGTTTCCAATGCAAATGCATGTTTTTATCATCCCAAAGAGGTGAATTGCTTCTGTGTAAAGTTTCTGACTGTATCAATATTCCTTTGACCTTCCAAATTTAATTCCTTAGCTAGTTACATTGTTCTGCACCATTTGAAAAGCAGAAAGTGACATATAGATGTGTGGTTCTTCAGGTTGTTGATGTTATGAAAAGCAAAGAGGTGCAAATTGTTGGCCTTTAGTTGAAAGTTACAAATTAATCCCAAGAGTTGAAGGAGAGCATGCAGGGCATCATGGGCCATGATCCCTTGTTAGGCTGATGGGTGGGGTTCACCTCTCCACCTCCAGGTTGGAGCAGGAGTGCAGTGGGCAGGAGAACTCTGTGGGAGTGTGGCTGGAAGGAGTGAAGAGAGGAGTGTTATGTTCAACACACACTTTCATGGAGGGGAGAAGCCACAACTCAGGTAATCAGGAGTATTGCAGAAACTGTCTTTCCTAGAACTTCACTCTTTTATGTTGAATTGACTAAGCCTGCAGCACTGTATGGTGCATGTTAGGATTCTTGCCCCTGTTTTATTAGGTTAAGAAGTCTTTGTCAGCATTTACAGTCCTAGAATTTTAGGAATTTAAAGCTCAGTCCTGAATTTATGTATGATACTAGCAGTAGGAAAGGGAGAGAGAAAGAAAGTAGAGAGTATTTATTTTATCCTATTATGTGGAAGTGGTAGTGAAGGATATGCAGAAGGAAGGTGACCCACAGGGAAACAGAGAAAGGTAGGCTTGAGAACCAGCATTTGGGCACCTTAAGAAAAGGAGTCTTTCTTTTACCCGCAAGGTACTGCCACCAGCAAATTGAGAGCTGCCTCTCTCCTTCTCCCTGCCCTGTGTCTGTCTCTACCTCCTTCCCCCTCATCCTTGCTCTTACCCCTTTCTCTTCACCTCTCCCCTTCCCTTCTCTCTCTTCCTCCTCTCTTTCTCCTCCCAGGGACCAAAGGGAGAAGGGAGAGCCGAGAAAGGGGCCCTGCCATCCCCTACTGGATTAACCACCACCACCACCCCATCACCGGTGGCCACATCCCTTCTAATTTGTAGTGGTGGGTTTGTTTCCTTGGAAGAGCAGGGTACTTTTAAACAGGTAGAGGTAATGGGAGGATTAATGTTCATAGGTAAGTCCACATGGAATGTGTTAAGTCTCCTCAGGTCTGCTATGTCTGAGGTTACCCTAAGTTCAGGCAACATCAAGTCGGAGAAGAAGCCATTAGCCACAGGCACGACTGAGAAGTGAGGGAGGGAGGGAGCTTATTTACCAGAGGAGTGGAATTAGGGGCTTTGCAAACTGCCTGGACTAGAGGAGAAGACTGATAAAGGGGGGGTCAGAGGGATTCGAGGAGGAAGAAGATTCCTTCTGATGGTGCATCTGTATATTGAGATTTCCAAGCTTTTTATACATGTTGAATGGAGAGAAGTTGAAATGGCCAGAAATGAAAGGGGGAGGTGCTGCTGGGCTGGGGAGAATTATGGCTATCTGGAATACAGGAACGCATTCATCTTTATTGCCAGGGAAGAGCAGTAAGAGGCATGAGTTGGGCTGATGGAGAATTTCTTTTCTTTTCTTTTTTTTTTTTTTTTTTGAGAAAGAGTCTCACTATGTCACCCTCAGTAGAGTGCTGTGGCATCACAGCTCATGGCAACCTCAAGCTCTTACCTCAGCCTCCCAAGTAACTGGGACTACAGGCACCTGCCACAACACCTGGCTATTTTTTGGTTGGAGTTGTCATTGTTTGGCAGGCCTGGGCTGGATTCAAACCTGCCAGCCCTGTTGTATGTGGCTGGTGCCCTAGCCGCTGAGCTACAGGCGCCAAGCCCCAATGGAAGAATTTCATTTTAAAAACTTGTTTTTTCTTTTAAAAGAATTAAGAGTCCCTTTGCTATCTACTTCTTAAACTGTTTGATATAAATTGTATGTTGACAGAAAACAGTTGTACATTTACAAGGCTGCAATAGTTCAGTGGCTAGGAAAACAATCCCTTTAAAGTCAGAGATGAACTAAGTTAACCATCACAGATTTAACTGGCTTCTTTCTAGTTTTATTCAGTCCTTTAAATATATCTCATATGTTCAAATATTTTTATAAGATCTTTAGTGGGATTCCAAACACTGTCAAGAATGGTGATAATAATATAGATAGGGGACATCATTTGTGGAAAGGGCAAAATAGATGTTTGTATAAACCCTGAAACTGAAGTACAGCAGGGTTGCTCGGTCACTAGACAGTTCTTAGGGAGGCATGTTGTCTTCATACCTTGGAGAGGGCTTTGTTGAGATTCTAAGTGTGAGTTAAGGAATCAAGTTAAACAAGCTACGGGTTAAATGAAGGATCTCATGAATGGTGGCAGTGCAGTCCAGGCGCTCTGTTGATGGACCTTTCTGGCTTCACAAATGCCGAGGTAAATTCTTGGTGCAGCTTCTTGGCCTGCAGCATTAATTTTCTCTATTGTGGACTTGGGAATAGAGCAGGTGCTCCTAATGAAATCATTGGACGAATAGGGCAGAAAGCGAAGCTTCATTCTTAGGCGCAGGAGACACTCATGTTTTCTAGAATATATTAGGAAGTAGACAGACATTGCTGATTTCACTGAGATTACTAACTTCCCCTACGTCAAGTTACTTTAACTAGTGAGAGATGAAGTTGAACTCTGCACCCCAGAGCCCAAGTTCCTTCCATTATATGATGCTTCAGGGATATTTGTCTCCTAAGTATGCTGAGAACCAAAGAGGGAAAACATTCTAAATAAAAGAATGCACTCTGAAACGTGGAGGTGCTGCACATCAGACCTGTACTGACAGGTTTCCTGGAAGACATGGTAAAAGTCAGCTTTGTTTTCTTTAGGTGACTCCCGTGGCCCTCCAAACCATCACATGGGCCCGATGTCAGAGAGGCGGCATGAGCAGAGCGGCGGCCCTGAGCATGGGCCTGAGAGGGGGCCCTTCCGGGGTGGCCAGGACTGCAGGGGTCCCCCTGATAGGCGTGGCCCTCACCCCGACTTCCCTGATGACTTCAGCAGACCAGATGACTTCCACCCTGACAAGCGCTTTGGCCATCGGTTACGTGAATTTGAGGGACGAGGAGGACCTTTACCACAAGAGGAGAAGTGGAGGCGAGGGGGCCCTGGGCCTCCATTTCCTCCTGATCACAGGGAATTCAGCGAGGGGGATGGCCGGGGTGCAGCCCGAGGCCCTCCTGGGGCGTGGGAAGGCCGCAGACCAGGAGATGAACGGTTCCCCCGGGATCCTGAGGACCCACGTTTTCGAGGGCGCAGAGAAGAAAGGTGGGACAGATACTTTGTGGGTCCACTCCATCTTCCCTGGAGCTTATAATCTGTTATCTCCACAAGATCTCTTTCCTCTCTTACTTGGGGAGAGAGTACATCAATTACTAGACCTACATTCTGTAGATTTTGCACTTAAACTTTAAAAAGAAAATTGTACTTTTTAACCTTTATGTGGGTCTTTTAAATTTTTTTACAGTTTTAGAAGTCTTTTTTGCTTATTTTTTGTTTCTTTTAAAGAAATGGGAGGACAGTATGAGATTAGAATGATGAAATAGGAGACAGATAACCTAGATTGGAAATAAAGGGATTGTGAAATAGATGCAGTTTTGTGTAATTGCCTAAAGATCTTAAAAAGTCAAATCAAATTGAAAAACTTGAAAAAATTCCTGTTAAACTTAGTTCAGGCCTGAACTGTCAGCCTGCCTGAGACATAAACAGAATAGAATAAGTGTGGAGAAAAAAACAGGAATTAGTAAATTCTCAAGTAAAAAACATAAAATATTGTCAATGATGGTGGTAATTGAGTATTAACTCTGTGCCAGATGTTATCTCATATAATTTTAGGAATTTGCTTTAATCTAGGAAATCAATTACCTCAATATATTTAAGGGATTTTATTTCAGGGCTATTTTAATCTAAGGGATTTTATTTAAGGAAATTATGAGATAGGCGCAATGCCTCCTTCACATCTTACAGATAAGGGATCAGACTGAGAATCCCAGTGGGTCTTGCCTTTCTGAGGTCTCCCAGGTAGCAAGTGTCAGAGCTGGGCTGCAGACCCATGCTTTTCAACCCATTACTGCAGTTGCTGACTGCCCTGTGGCCATCCACTTATGCTTCTTTTCATCCCATCTCTCTTGCCTGTGGGCATTTGAGTTAGGGTTGGCTGTTCCTACTCTAGGGGGTGGTGAGAAAAGCCTGGCAAGTAGCAGGCCAGGAAGAGTAACAGCAGAGTCCGTGGGAAGCAGCTGCCGAGGTGGGCTTAAAAACATTTAAAGGCTCCCAGTGTTGCTAAAGGCCTGTCTTGGATGTCCACCATTCTGGTTAAAGTGGCTTTTTATGCCTACACAGGCTTGGTTTCAACATCACTTTCACTGATTTCTTGAATCTCTTCATCTTGTATAGCATTTTAGCTTTACTTTGTTTCAATTTGTATTATGTTTGATCTATCAGTGACAGACCCACAGCTAGGCTCAAGTGCGGTCACAGTTCTTCAGTCCTGCCACATACACTCCTGTGCCACACTCGGATTGAGTGGTTCCCTCCAGTGACAGCCAGTTGCTTTACACCTTGCTTTGTATTCCTTTGTGGTATTGAGCAGTGCTTGACATTAGCAGTACCCTTATTTATTATTGCCTGTATCTCCTGCCTGCACAGCACCTTCACCACTGTACTTACCCTTAGGACCTAGCAGTGGCCGCATACTGCAGGTGCTCAGTGACTGGGCTGAATTAACAAGTCTATTAAGTGCAGGAGGCATCTGAGAGGGGTCAGTTCACTAGCAGGAGTCTTAGCTCAGGCTGCCATAAGAGAATACCAGCACCTGGGTGGCTTAAAGCAACAGGAATTTATTTTCTCCCAGTTCTGGAGGGTGGAAGTCTTAGATCAGATTTAGCAAGGCCATTTTCTCGTGAATGCTCTCTTCCTGGCCTGCAAATAACCACCTTCTCACTGTTGTCAGATGGAGAGACTGGGAACACATGCTCTCTCTAGTGTCTATTTTTATAAGGACCCTAATCCCATCATTTGGGTAACCTCATGACTTCATCCATCTCTCCTCTCCTCTCAAAGGTTCCGTCTTCTAGTGGCATCACACTGGGCAGTTTAGGGCTTCAAACTAACAATATTGGGAAACACAAACATTTAATCTATGACATGTGGGGGTTTTTTGTTGCTATTCGTTTGTTTGTTTGTTTTGAGACAGAGTCTTGCTCTGTCGTCCAGGCTACCGTGCCACGGCCTTAGCCTAGCTCACAGCAATCTCAAACTCCTGGGCTCAAGTGATTATCCTGTCTCAACCTCCCAAGTAGCTGGGACTACAGATGCCCACCACAATGCTTAGCTAATTTTTTTAGTTTTAGTAGAGATGGGGTATGGCTCTTGCTTAGGCTGGTCTCAAACCCCTGAGCTCAAGCAATGTACCTGCCTTGGCCTCCCAGATTACTAGGATTACAAGCATGAGCCACATGCCTGGCCTATAACAGGAGGTATTTTCTAATTAGGGCAGGTTAGATTTTTTTTCTATCCCTTTGTGACTAAGGCAGCTGTGTAGTCGATGCCTGCACAAGAGAAGAGTCCCGCTGTGTTTCAGGGAAATTTTGCTCTGTGCTGACACTCTTCCTGGTCCCCATCTCCACCTTCTCGGTATCAGTTCCTCCCTTAGCTTGTTATTTCAGCCAGTGTTGTAAGCACAGTTTATCTGCTTGCAGGAAGCATGATTTGGTCAAGTTACCTCAGGACTAAGAAGGGTGTTAGAGAGAGCAGAGTGGTGGAGTGGAAAAGAGAAAGCTCTTCTTTACAGTAGAATACCAAGTGGTACTTGCAGGAGTGATAGAAGATCACCTCTTTCATAAGCAGTCAGTATTGTGCCTGAGGGAGGCAAAGATCATTCGTGCATGCTAAAACCCCTGGGCAAAAGGATGTTCTCACTCTGCAGATTGCTTATTAATTGCAGAGAGCAAAATGTGCCTTTGCAGCAGCACACTCTGGTTGCCACACCACCCTTGCATCATCAACAACGAGACAAACTGGCATCATGAGGAAACCTAAGCAGTTCTTGCCAAAAATGTCAAGGTTATAAAAGACAAAAATACAGAAGGAGACCATTCTAGGTTAAAGAAGAACAAGGAGATGTGACCACTGAATAACCACATGTAGTCATGATTGAATTCTACATTTAAGGAAAATCAATTGTAAAGGGCATTCTAGGGACAACTGGGGAAATTTGTATTGGGTTACCAATTAATGTCACATATTATTGAGTGTACTAATGGTATGTAGGGAGAAGTCTTTGTTGTTAGAAGAAACATACTGAAGTATTTAGGGGTAAAAGCATTGTGTTCTCAGCAACTGATTTTCAAATGGCTTAGAAAATGCATTTATAAATCAACAGAAGATAAAGCACTTATGGCAGAACGTTAAGAACTGATTAATCTAGGTAAAGGATCAATGGGTATTCAACTTTACTGTAAGTTTGAAAATCTTCAAAGCAGAAGACTGGAATGAAAGATAACTGAAGGGAAACTGCCCTGGGAGGAGGCCACAGGCGGGCCGACTTGTGCAGACTGGCTTCCTGCTCTCTGCTCACCTTCCCTCTGGTGTCAAGGCCTTTCTTGGCATGCTTTTGCACCTTTTTCTACTTGCGGGCCACTTTATCTTCTTCCCTATAGGCTTCCTTGTACCCTCTCTGCTTCAGCAAGACTTCCAGCTCCAACTTAGTCTTCAATTTCCAAAATTCCTAAAAGAGAAGGGAAGTTGTCTGTCCAGCTGCAGAGCTCAGTCAACTTGTGGCCATTCAAGCATGTCCGTGAGTGGGGGCTGTAGGCAAGGGCGAATGGCAGAGCAGAAATCCCTTACAAGTCTAGTTTAATTAGAGAGCATGATCTGATCATGTACATTATAAATGTTCATCATAAAAATGTATATGACAAGTATTTGAGAGGCAGTGGTTTATAACCTGGGCTGAGTTCAAATCACAACCCGCAGTTACTGTGTGTCCATAAATACATGACATTAGCAATTTTGGGCCTCAGTGTATCCACTGATAGAGTTAATAACGATAGTACCAGCTTCCTATGGGGGTTGGGAGAATGAAATAAAAATGAAAGAATACATGTAGAACACTTGGCATGATTTAAGCACTTAAAAAATGTTTACCACTATTATTATTCCTAAAAGCCTAAAAGAAACTTAAGGGAACCTCACATTTTCGGTATATTTTCCTTCCTTTCTGTTTTGGCCACATATACTAGGATTATACAATGTATACTTTAAAAAATTCATAGTTTTCCAAATTCACAAAAGGTCATGAAAAGAAATGTATACAGTAGACTGGTCAGCATATGGAGGTGGTTGACATAGGAACTAGGCCTACTGTACTAACACATACACGTGGTGCATGTTCGGTCTATGAAAATTAGGTCAACTTAAGGAAGTGGTCAATGCAGGAAGGTGGTCAGCTATGGACGTTCTATTTTGGTTGGGTGCAGTGACTCATGCTCATAATCCTAGCTGCTCAGGAGGCTGAGGCAAGAGGATTGTCTGAGCTCAGGAGTTTGAGGCTGCATTGAGCTATAAACACATCATTGTAATCCACACTGGGCAACTGAGACCCTATCTCAAAAAATAAAGTAACATTTTAAAAACTATATGGTTTGATTTTGTTTTCCACACAATTAACATTGTATTATATTTTCTCATCACTATGCTTCTTTGAAATGTGACCTTAAGAGTGGCAAGGTGTTCTATGAGATGGACATTCTGCTGGTTGTTCTTTACAGCTTCAGAAGAGGCGCTCCCCCAAGACATGAGGGCCGTGCTCCCCCCAGAGGAAGGGATGGTTTTCCTGGTCCTGAGGACTTTGGTCCAGAGGAGAATTTTGATGCTTCTGATGAAGCGGCCCGTGGACGAGATCTCAGAGGTCGAGGTCGGGGTACCCCACGAGGTGAGCAAGTGCCAAAGATACCTGGTCTCAAAGGATGGGGGCAGAGTTACATGGTTGTGACATACCTGAGACAGACTGAATGTACTGTTTCACTGTGTAGGAGGAAGGAAGGGTTTACTTCCCACTCCTGACGAGTTCCCTCGCTTTGAAGGAGGACGGAAGCCGGACTCCTGGGATGGAAACAGAGAGCCAGGTAAGGAAAGACAATTGGTTTTAGTGTGACGTGTGGTGACTGTAGACCAGCAGATCCCAGAGTAGGATCTGTAGGCCCTCCCAGGGTCCATTGACTCCTCTCTTTTCCAGTTCCCATCTCTTGGGGAGGCTGGTTTACTTTCCTGTCCTTCAGCAACAGCATTTTATGACAGTAGATTAATGCAGCAGCAGGTGGAAGAATCCAGCTTTCTTTTTTTAAGTCAGACGTTAGAGGGATTTTTCTAAATATAAAATAATACCACTTCCACTAAATACTTTGTTTTTGAAAATTAAAGCTAAATGAATTAAAATGTTCTTAGTGTTAATTAGTAATATGGTAAAACTAGTAGCTATAACTCTTATCAATGAAATCTCTTGGGGGTCCTCAATAATTTTTAAGAATGTAAAGATGTCCTTATACTAAAACATCTAAGAATCACTTCTCTGGACTGGTATGTTGGTTTGTAATTGTGGCCTTTCCATATGTCTGTGGTGACTCACACCCTGGCCTGAGTATTCAGAACATGTTTCTTACATGAATGAATGGTGGTTCTTGAGTTGCTGTTTCCCTCTGCTTTTGGTTACATTGTCCTTTACTGTGAGGAGACTCTGCTTCTTATTGCAGGGCCAGGTCATGAACATTTCCGTGATGCTCCCCGCCCTGATCATCCCCCTCATGATGGTCATTCTCCTGCAAGCAGAGAACGCTCCTCCTCTCTCCAAGGTATGGACATGGCATCCCTACCGCCCCGAAAGCGCCCTTGGCATGATGGGCCAGGCACTTCTGAGCACAGAGAGATGGAGGCCCCAGGGGGCCCTTCTGAGGACCGTGGAGGCAAAGGTAAGAGGCCAGTGGGTACAGCTCCAGGAACTCCAGGGGCCAAGGGAGGCCTAGGGTACACAAAGACACATGCTCCCAGATGTGTGAGTGCTGGCTGGAACTGTCACCTGGTGATTGCAAGTTCAGCTGCGTACAGGAGCCAGTTACCCTGGTAATCCCTGTTCATTCAAGATTCCACTCCAGCCCTCTGCCCATGTTCCCCAGCACTCTCGATGCTGGGCTTGCTCACTGGACATCCCTGCTCGGATTGCCAGTCTGCCCTGCACTAATGGTTACTGAGAGAGAGCCTTTGAGGGTTGGTGGAAGGAGAAGAGTTGTTCTTGCCCAGGTTCTGTGGTGTTTGTGTAGCCTGAGTCCCGAGGAACACTGCTTATGCCTAATGTCACAGACTCTGGGGAAAGTGGTCTGTGGGGGTGTTTCCAGGGGCTCTACAACTCGGGACTCTGGATCTTCATTTTATAGGCAGCACTAACTCTTTAGCCTTGAGTGCCCATTGAAGGCTAACTGCAACTCTGCTCACAGTGTAGGGCAGGCAGTTGCCTGTGTGGCAAGCCTTCGAGGCTGCTGAGACTGCTGCCGGCATGTGCCAGCTTGTGCTCTCTCCCCAAGTTGACTGCTTTGGGTTTATAGTCCCTCTATTACAGTTTTGTCTTTTGTTCTTTAGTTTGGTTTTGTTGTTTTTTTTTTTAAGAGCAGAACCCTCAAAAATTACCTTAGGTATCACCAGTAGATCTCCCTGCCCCCAAACACACTTTATGACTAGTTGGTGTGCTATAATTTTGGATGACTTTTATAGGTACTCAGGAGACCATCATAGGTCCTTTGGCTGTGCAGATTAAGCTAGTATGGAAATTATATATGGTAGTTGACAATTTCTCTGGTCAGGCACCCTCAGATGTCTAAATAATGCTTTGTAAGAAAAGCAAAGATTGTTCCCTTGGCTAACTTGCCAATTTTTTCTTTTTTGACAGTTTCACTATGTTGCCCAGTAGAATGTCATGGCATCACAGCTCAACAGCAACCTCCAACTCTTGAGCTTCAGCAGTTCTCTTATCTTAGCCTCCCAAATAGCTAGGACTACAGGGGCCCACCACAATGCCCGGCTTTTTTTTTTTTTTTTTTGGTTGGAGTTGTTTGGCAGGCCTAGGCTGGGTTCGAACCTGCCAGCTTCAGTGTATGTGGCTGGTGCCCTAGTTGCTGAGCTACAGGAGCCCAGCCAAACTCGCCTTTTTCATCTCTCCTAGATTTAAATTCCACTCAAAAATTTTGCACCGGTTGGGGTGGTGGTGGCTCACATCTGTAATTATAGTACTCTGGGTGGATTGCCTGACCTTGGGAGTTCAAGACCAGCCTAAGCAAGAGTGAGACCCTGTCTCTACTAAAAATAGAAAAATTAGCTGGGTCTTGTGGCAGGCATCTGTATGTAGTCCCAGCTACTTGGGAGACTGATGCAAGAGGATTGCTCAAGCCCAGGAGTTTGAGATTGCTGTGAGTTATGATACTACAGCCCTCTACCCAGGGCAAGATAGACAAGTGTCTCGGAAAAAAAAATGTAGACAAAATAAAGTTGGTAAATCTTGGGAGAACATATGGAGATAGGACCAAATCATATAATTTTAAGAGAAAATCTTAAAAGATGGTATTTTAATAATAATACTACCTTAGTTTTAATAAATTTATGTGTGTATAAATCTGAAACAAGCTAAGCTATCCCTCGGAGAAATAATCTGAAAGCCAGTGTTTTGTGGGGGGTTTTGTGCTTTTATTTTTCAAGAAGTTATTTATTTCACTATGTACAAGGAAATCAAAAGTGCCATATATCCTGGGACAATCACAGTAAACACTTATCCTAGTTGGAGCACTTGTCATTAACAGCAGCAGCAGTGAATTCCACAGTTAAGTCAGTGTTTTTCAAACCTTCCCTCAGAACACCCTATTGGCATAGGATGGTGAAGATACACTGTTCTGCAGCCTGGGACACAGTCCAGTGTGGTACAGGTCTCCCTGAAGAACATGGATGTTCTTGATGCTGGGGATTGTGGCCAGGAGTCAGGATGGGAATGAAGTGATGGTTAGGAAGGGGTAGAGGTATACCTTTTTGTGTTCTGAAGGCCACTACTAGTCTTCCCATAACCTCCCAAAAGTAGTCAACTGTCATCAGAAAGTAAAGTTTGTATAGGAGTTACTGACAATCGCTAATACAAACAACTCACAAGTGAAATCTGTGTTTCGTTTCAGGCCGAGGGGGCCCAGGACCTTCGCAGAGAGTGCCAAAATCAGGACGTTCTAGCTCATTGGATGGAGATCACCATGATGGATACCACAGAGATGAACCTTTTGGGGGACCTCCAGGCAGTGGCACCCCTTCTCGAGGGGGCCGGAGTGGCAGTAACTGGGGTAGAGGGAGTAATATGAACTCTGGCCCGCCAAGGCGAGGAGCATCAAGAGGGGGTGGCAGAGGTCGGTAGAAGTTGTGGCTGAGCACCCTGAGGCTGCTCTGGACAGTATTTAAGAACTTCTTGTGGACTTAACCAAGCAAAACAAAAGGAAGCTTGCACCATTGTAGCCCTGAACTTCTTTCTGGGGCAGCTGAATCCCAGGAACCTCCGATGAGGTCTTCAAAATGAAGAGACTGCCGCTGGCTGCCCAGAGTAGCTGGCCTTGTTTTGTCCTGTCCACTCTCATGGCTCTAAATCCCATGTTGTTTTGTGAAGATGAAAGCTGGAATTTTTTTTTTTTTTTTTTTTTTTTTTAGTGTCAAGAGACATGGAGCACCTCCACAAACTTAAGTTCATGTCCAATTGGGAATTTGTTTCTATATGTACAGTTTGTCAGAGAAAAAACATTAAGTTGTTTTTGTATGAATACAGAACGTGATTTAAGCAAGAATTAACAGAAAACAACTAGTTGTGGAGTGTTTGCCTTAAGGAAACCCTTGGTTTCCACTGCATCTGGTTTGTTGAGGAGTGTACAATTGTTGCTGATGTTTATGCATGTGATGTGATCTCCTAGGTCATCTGATTTCTCTTGTGCACTTGGCAAATTCCCATCTAGCCGTTCTGTTACACTATTTTTGTTACAGTGAGGAATACTTGAAAAGTATTCTAATGTAGTTTGAAGTAGGTTCAGACACACCCTAGCAGAGGGAAAGTTATATCTGAAGAGAAACTTACACCAGCTTGCTGTCCATCTGGGGGTCCCTCCCTTGGGTGCATCTCCACAATTTAGATTTGAATTGCTTGTTTTGATGAGGAGAGGAACTTGCTGGAAGCCAGGATAACTCCATACCCTTTTGGTAACTTTAAATCATGTCATACATTAATTTGAAAAGGAATGGACCAAAATATCTCCTATAAGTTTTACAAAACTTAATCTCTTCCTCTTCAATGTGTGGGCCATTACAAAAATCAAGAAACAAAATCCCGGCACAAGGAAACAAATGAAGCCCTCCCAGCAGTACCAAGAAGCCAACCAAGTTGAAACTTGCACCTGTGAATCACAAAGGATGCTGTCACGTGTATTTTTGCAAGTGAAATCATGGACCATAACACAGTCTATCTTAAAACTTTCTTAATGACCCACAAAGAGTAGCTATGTGGAAATACCAGTAGTTTAAGGCAGAGGATAGCTCTAACTTCTAGTAAGCCAGAAAGATCTTGTTCACGATAAATTCCTTGTTTTAAGTAAATGTAACATTTGGTTCACTTTGGATTAGAAGCCAAAAATTCAGTTCGAAATACACCATAATACTTTCCATACTAATATAAAAAAGCTTTTATTACTAAAATGACATTCCTATGACCACCCTAACATTTCATTACATTGCCAACTTCAGTTTGGCATCAGAGTCAAGTTTACTTGGCACATTTAATGATGTTGGAAGTCTCAGTGGTTGCTTAGAAAAGGGATACTGACATTTTGATAGCATATAAAAATCTCTAACTGGTTCTCTAAGGAATGTTAAAAAATGGGAAAAGCCAAGTTATTTCTGTGAAGTGAGAAAATGCTGACCACACACACTTACCTAGAGACTCCAAGTGAGTAATTTTTAAGATTAAAAACATTTTTATCAACACCTCCACCATAAAAGATGATAGTAGGAGGCTCAAGATTGCTTTCGGTTTGTGGAATATTTATTTGCTCTCTACTCATAGATTTTTAAAAGGAAGGAACTATAATCATATTCCAGGAAGCTAAAAAGGGATCCAGAGACCAAACTCCTATCAAGATAAGGTTCCTTTTCCTGAGATTATCACGTGAAAGAATTTTAACATTTTAGGATTTAACTTAAAAAATACGGTACCTCAGTAAGCATGTAGCCAGGTCACATTTTGAGAATTCATTTAGAGAAAACAGAAGCCTCTACATTATGCATTTATTATAATAAATACTCAGGATATATATATGTGACATTTAAAAACATCTGTCAAAATACATACTAGATATTGTGTTTTGAATTTTATAAAAACAAGATTTTTCAAATAATGTTTGAAGAAAACCAGCAAACAGTCTGGCAATGTCCAGGCCCGAGTGTGGAGTGAGGTGGCAACTCCCAGGTTAACATGCCACTAATCTTATCAGATCAGAAGTTCTGACTTGCTCTGTTTCCAACCTGGGTTGGTTCACCTGTTGCCTGGTCCCCTGATCCCATAAGGTCACCGTATCGATGCTACGATGCCAAACTTAGCGTAGACACCAGCATAGTGCACTACACCCCAGAACTCCTAAATGATACTCCTACCTAGCCTCCCCAATAGATGTGCACTACTGCAACTGACTGAAGCAGAAGTTTTTAAGTTTTACTTAAGAAATATAAAACATAAACATGTGTTAAATATCATAGAATTCCCAGCCATACAATTCCAGAGAAATTTAGAACAAATTTAACTTGGGAACCAGAAGGAACAGTCAGTGGCACAAGACTTTACAATTAAGTATGTCACTTGCTGAAAATACTGCATTTGCTCTCACGAGCTCCCTCTTGAGGTAGGTAACCCTATTTACTGACAGAGAAACAAAAGAGTGTTGGAAAATACAAAGCCTACACTGTGCATCTTGGCTGCTTTAGTACCATTCTTGGGGCAGGGCTCAGGGCACTGACCTAGGAACATAAAATTGGGGGTTACAGGAAGAAACAGTGCTGCTGCTGCATGACATACAGTATTAAGGCAACACTGGACTCCAGCTCTGGAAAAAATTACAGTAGAACTCCTGGAAGTTGGCCATCCAAAGGACTGACACAAGGCGATCTATGTGACCAAGATAAGGAACTAGGCCTACTGTACTGATAGGTACATGTGATCCATGTCAGGCCTACTAAAATTAGGTCAACTTAAAGAGGTGGCCAACTGGATGTTCTACTGTATTTCCAAATTGTGCAAGCCAACCCACAGTAGTGGTTCTCAACCTTGGCTGACCCAATCATCTGGGAGGTTTAAAAAATATATTAATGTCTAGGTCCTACCTCCCAGAGATTCCAGCTGAATTGATCCTCATGAGGTTCTTCAAGTAATTCTTATGTGCAATCAAGCATGAAAATTATTGGCACAGAATTTTAAAATTCTAGATACATTTTACTTCCTAGTTTACAGCTACTGACAAAACATGCAGTTTTCTGGAATTCATCAGAATATTGGGTCCATATTTTCTGGCAATAAATAAGGTGAATAAAAGTACTGAACCTAAATTGAAGGAAATTTAGCAATTAGATAAGGAAAAGTACCGTACAATCTGCCTGCAAATTGTAATCTACAGTTTAAAAGCAAACCATAAGATTAGGAGTGATAGAGATTGTAGAAAATTTATGGCTTCCAGCAAATATGGGGATTCTGGATGTAGAATTCTCTTCCTATCTGCCAGGATTTCTAAGCCCACTTCCGTGACCTCTACTGTCTTTACAGCCACCTTACCACCATTTTTACGGAGAAGGAAATTACTTTTGGTCCCCCACTTTCACGTCTAATAAACCACTAATTTTCCTCTTATGTTGTAAGGCACCGTATTTACAATTCCTTTGAAGAAAATACCCGAGATAAACTGTCTTAACCAAAGCCAAGTACTTAAAAAAACCCACTAGCTAA
This sequence comes from Galago senegalensis, assembly GCA_963575145.1. Classification (NCBI taxonomy): domain Eukaryota; kingdom Metazoa; phylum Chordata; class Mammalia; order Primates; family Galagidae; genus Galago; species Galago senegalensis. The sequence continues at coordinate 17,452 of CAUYTI010047666.1, forward strand.
ATTCAGTGTTTAATCTGATACCCTCTGGATTCATACCAAAACCAAAAATTATTGCAGCTAAACATCGATCACTGGATTTTTTTAAATGACAAGAAGGTAAAAGACAAGCCTGAGAAAAATCACCAAAGTAGCAGCTAATTCAAAGAAGAGCTGTTTTTTCTCAGTTCAATTCTAAAACCACACTAATGCCAAAGCAACCTCTAAGCGCCTCCTCACCGCATACTACCACCAATACAACGCCAAAATTCCCGTTTTCAGAGCACACGCTGACACCGAGGACCTTGTCAAATTGTTCGTGTGTCAGTTACTAACGGCCGCTCAAAGTCCAGAGACTCGCCGGCACAGTCCTGGGAGGCCCTTCGCTCCGCGCCGTCCGGGGTCAGCTGGGTGTGTCGCGGCGGGCGGTCCGGGACCTGGCGAGTCCAGTCCTTGACTCGGCTGGCTGGTCTCCGACGGCGCTGGTCGTGGCTGGCTCCTCGTCCTTTACCGACGACGAGGGCGCGGAGACCTCACACCGGCAGGGTCTTCGCGAGGCCGGCGCCGCGGCCCAGGCGGCCGAGCGCGAGGCGCAGCGCGGTTCCGCCGCCCCAGGGCAGCAGCCCGACGAGCACCGCCAGCAGCGCGGCCACCTGCGCGCAAGCACCCAGCACCGTAAGCAGCGTGCTGCGCAGACCCAAGGCCGCGTACAGCGTGGCACCGAGCGCTGCCACGTAGAGCAGCGCGGGCCGCGGTGGAGTCTCCTCGCCGCGCAACAAGCGTCCACACGCCGCGCCGCCCCGCAGCAGCGCGCCGCCCACCAGCGCCAGCGCCGAGCCCAGCGACCAGAGCAGCGCGAACTTGCGTGCCCGTAGTAGCAGCACCGGCGCGTAGAGCGCGGCCAGGCAGAAGCAGAGTGCCGCCAGCAGCAGGCACCCGCCGCCCGCCGTCAGCCGCTGCCCGCGCGTCACGCTCGGCACGCACGTCGGACCCGCTGCCGCCGGCTCCGCGGGGCTCCGCGCCCACGTCCAACGCAGGCCTGTGCGGCTCAGCCACGCCCCCGACGGCCCTGCCCCGTCCGCGGCCTTCTCCGCATTCCCCGCTGCGAGTAGAGGCTCCGCGGCCGCCGTCCCACCCGTTTTCCCCTGTGTCAGGTACTCCTGCAGCTGGCGGTGGAGGTCCGCCATCTCCAACAGGGCGGCAGGGGCAGGGCCCAGGGTTACCGCCCGCTTCCGGCTGTGCTCAGGATCGGGTGGAAACGGCTCCACCCTCAGGGGCGGTTGGTCGGCCTCGGCGGAAGGGGCGGGGCTGCGACGCGCGCGGACGAGCCGGGCAGACCCTATACAGACTGTGGTGGTTTCCCCTGACCGCGGGACCAGTGGTTCTTTCGGACGTCTCTCTGCAGTCTCCCAGCCCCTGATGCTGTTCTCTGTTCTGAGGAGGCGTCCTTACGGCCTGTACCTTATGGACAGGGTCTCTGGCTGGGCTTGGCGGCTCCTGTAATCCGAACACTCTGGGAGCCAGAGGCAGGTGGATCGTCTAATCTCAGGAATTCCAGACCAGCCTGAGCAAGAATGAGACCCCCATCTGTACTAAAAATAGAATAAACAAAATTAATTGATGCTTGTAGTCTCAGCTACTCAGAGGGTGAAGCAAGAGGATCACTTGAGCCCAGGGGGAGGGAATGAGACTGTCTCAAAAAAAAAAAGGACAGAGTCTCTTAGCTTTCTTTGCCTAGGATCTGACAAGCCTGCTACAGTGACAAACCTATGTTGACTGAATGGGCACGGCTCTCAATTTCTATGCAGTAAAGGTGCCTGAAAGTCATTGTAGTTGGTTTCTGAAGCCATTGATTGAAAAACCCAACCTGTTTTGCGAAATGTTAAAAATGGTTGTTGTGAATTTAAGATGTGATGGCATGGCAATCTTTTGTGTATTTTGAAGTGCAATACAGATGTATTACATAGCAGTTTACTGTTGTACAGACCTTTATAGTCTGTTTTCGTAATCCTTTGTCACTTGCTTTATAGCTAGATTGGTTAGTGGGTGCCCCTGGTCGGGGAAGGCGGGATATATTCCTTCTCTGCCTCCACAGCTTCCCTCACCACCTTGGCTTCCCCTGGGCGAGCCCAGCCAGTGGGCTGGTAACACTCCTTTGTCCTCTGCTCTAGGTACATGTAAGTGTTAATGACTCTCTGCCGTTTGGCTTGTCAGCCTTTCCCTTACCTTTATAGCCAGTTTTCCACATTAAATTCCTTTTAGTGCTTTCTATTTTCCTGGTTGGATCCTGACAGATACAGTTCTTTTTTAAAATACATTCTGATTTATTACCTCACGTGATAATCATAGTGACCATCCTGATCACTTACCAGGGATGAAACTATCAGGGTGACTACTATAAAAAAAAAAAAAAGAAGAAAATAAGTGTGGCAAGGATGTGGAGAAAACGGAACCTTTATACACTGTTGGTGAAAGTGTAAAGTGGTGCAGCCTTTATGGAAAACAGTACAGCAGTTTCTCAAAAAATAGAATTACCATCCAGCAATTCTGGTATGTACCAAAAAAAAATTGAAAGCAGAGTCTCAAAATATTTGCCACCAGCTCCTGCTGCTGACCCCCAGAGATCTCTCCCCCATTGGCACCACTGCCTTGCACAAGCAGCCTCTGTATGGTTACCAGGTGCGCTGACTGGTGACATCATCGATGCCTTGGGGAGTTTCCTCTTTTATTTATTTTTTTATTATTTATTTATTTTTGAGACAGAGTCTTACTTTGTCACTCTTGGTAGAGTGCCCTGTTCACTTCCTTAGGTTACTTTACACTTCTTGCAAACTCTGTCTTGTTGGATAGAGATTTAATGGACTCTGCTCATCTCCAAGTAGAAGAATAGGTTTGCCCATCTGCAAATTACACTGGATCTCACTGCCTTGCCTGTATTGTCAATTACCAAATTTTAATTTTCCCAGTTTCCATCAATATCTTGTTACAACTATGTAAACAAATATTTCCTTCTTTCCTGACTTGGCATCACAGTCACCAAGAACTAAAACCTGGCTGCCCAGATCCTTACTGGGACTCTAGCTGGTCTGGCTTTTTCCCCCAGATCTGGACAAGCCCTGCAAACTGCAGCCATATGATTAACATCAAAGGACTCACCACCACAGCAAATCCTTCCTGGGCAGAGTTTCTCTGTGGGCAAGTGGGCAGAAGGCTTGGATCACACATGCCTTTATCTGAGAGGCAACCAAGACTATGGCAGCACCACCAAGAACATTGATGTCTGAGCTCAGGAGCTGTGAGAATCTCGGCAAGCCACACTACTGAATCACTGAAAGACACTCCTCACTGACCTCTCAGAATTCACCAGACAAGACACTTTAAAGGTCAACTCCCAGCTCTTCACTTTGACACAGGCCTTTATATTAATATTTCCTCCTTTTAATTCTAAGCAAATGGTTTCATTTCCAGGAGATGGTTCAACTCTCTGGACACAACCCAGACAAGGAACCTTGAAAGACCATTTCCTAGATCCTGTGTCACCCCACTTAGGAGTTTAATGAATGTGTTTAAGTTGTTAAAGACAACTGATAAGAGAATGACATGTTGAATTTTATTTGAGACCTGTGCTCTTGGAAAGCAACGATAGTTAAGAAATTCTCCACCCTTTATGTTCTGGGATATTATTGAGGAGCACCCTGTGTTTGCAGCTGGGCCCCACCTCCAGCCTTTATCATGACCTCCTTGTTAATCTGCCTTTATCCCTTCCTATATTACTTTTTTGAGACAGAATCTCACTATGTCACCCTTAGTAGAGTGTGGTGGTGTCACAGCTCACAGCAATCTCAAAGTCTTGGGCTTAAGAGATTCTCCTGCCTCAGCCTCCCAAGTAGCTGGGACTACAGGCACGCGCCACAACGCCTGGCTATTTTTCTGTTGTAGCTGTCATTGTGCTTAGCTGGCCCAGGCTGGGTTCAAACCCGCCAGCCTCGGTGTATGTGGCTGGTGCTGCAACCACTGTGCTACAGTCGCGGAGCCGAGATGACCCTCATCAGTAAACCTTCTCCCTATTGCAGGAGACTGAATAAAATCACCTCCTTAATTGTCCAGTGCATTCTGTCCTCCATATGTTAATAACTTAGTTTGTTGTATTTAATGGATTAGAACATTTTCAAATAGTGTTGTGCCAATTAAGTTGCAGTAGCACTTTAAGACCAATAATTTAGAACTTAGAGGAATTGGATGATTTAAATAATGTGTGAAAACAAAATTTGTTTCTGCTTTTAGAATGTTAATGGGAAAAAAACCCAAATTCTGCAAAAAATTTTAAAAGGTTTATTCAGAGCCAGTGTTTGTGACTGAGGCCTGGGGAACCGAACCTCACCCAAGAAGTCTTGAGTAAGTGGTCCCACCTTGATCCAGTTTTTAGTTTTATACATTTTAGGAAGACAAGAATTAAAGGTGAAATCATAAATCAATACATGGAGGGCAGACGTTGGTTTGGCCCCAAAGGCTAGAACATCTTAAATGGGTGAGGGTGGTTCCTGTTACAGATAGGTTCAGAGTTTTGTTGATTTGTAATTGGCTAAAGAAATAAAGTTTTGTCTAAAGGCTCAGAATGTTTTTTTTTTTTTTTTTTTTTTGAGACAGAGCCTCAAGCTGTCCCCCTGGGTAGAGTGCCATGGCATTACAGCTCACAGCAACCTCCAACTCCTGGGCTCAAGCGAGTCTCTTGCCTCCGCCTCCCAAGTAGCTGGG
>CAUYTI010047667.1:0-11074 GCA_963575145.1 Galago senegalensis
AAAGATCCTCCTGCCTCAGTCTCTGGACTAGCTGGAACTATAGGGAAGGTATAAAACACTTGACTACCCTTTCTATTAGAGTAGAAACCTGGTGGTAGATCAGGGCTCTAGTTTTTTATCTGTTGTTTAGCTTTGTCTCTAACATGGGAGCTCAAGGGATCTGCCCAATTTGGCTGCCCAGAGCATCGAAATGTTTTACTCATGTGGGTATAAGTACTTGTGCTGTACTTAAGAAACTCCCTGATCAGGGACTTTGAATACTGTCCAAGCCTCAGGCCTTGGAGACACATAGAGAGTATAACAGGAATGTTTTACATATCCATGGTGGGAGTTCACCACAACTATACATGGATCTGTTATCCTTACCAGGTTTCATTAGTCATTGTGTGTTATACATGTTATACAACATACCTCTATAACATGCAGTGTGGAAAAGAATACAAATGTTTATACACACCTAGCACGGAATGAAAGATTTATGGAAATTTAAAGATAGGCTGATATTTCCCATGATCATCATACATAACTGCAGATATGGAGTATACCACTAAACATCATCCCTCACCATATTTTAAAAGGGAGCCTCCTTAAGTGAGACATCTACTTTTCAAAACAAGCCTATTCTACAAAAGAAAACCATCATCATGAAAAATAGAACTGGGTTTTTTTGTGATATATTTTTTACATCTGTCAAATTGTTGTTCCATGATTGGACTTGATTTCTTCTTCTGTAAAAACTCAGAGCATCACTATGTATAAAGTACACTCTTCAATTTGACTACAAATCTGGGACTTGAAGAGGAAAGGATGGATTGTTAAATACCTTGGCCATGGTTATAGAACAAACTTTAGGAATCAGAAATGAATGTGGAGAAAAGGTTCCCACTCTTCATTACATTTTGAACCCCAAAACATGTCATGAAAGCAACTACATATGCTTAGCAGGAATACAATTAATCTCAAAGATGGTAAGCAAAGGAAACATCCATTGTGATGTCATTCATGGTGAATACATAGTAACTTCATCCTGGAATGTTGTGGAATCCAGGCTTCTTGTCAAATATACTCTCTGGACTTTTGTGCTCACTTCTGCTGGTGTCTTTCAAATGTTTGACCCAGGACATTTTTAAGCCCTCCATTTGAAGACATATATATTATCTTCCATGTATGCCTCATTGATAGATTAATGACTGAGAATCCAGGCACTACCTGACAGAACAGTTGAGATTTTGTTCAGCAAAGAGACCAAAGTTGCATCCACTAGTTAAAATTGCAAAGCAACACATAAGGAGGATGTTCTCTCTTCTGAATTTTTCTTTTTTTGGAAACAGTTTCATTTTATCTCTGTCAGTACAGTGCTGTGCCTTCAAAGCTCAAAGAAACATCCATTTCCTGGGCTCAGGCAATTCTTTCACCTCCCTTATGTAACATCACAGGGAAACACTAGGTATAAATCATAATCTTCCATTTGATTACAAATCTGTGAATTGAAAGGAAAATAATGGGTTGTTAATCCTTGCTCATTGTCACAAAACAACATTTAGGAATCAAAAATTGAGGGGACACGGTGCCTCACCAGATTTTGAGAGGTAATCTTCAGTGAGACATCTGACATCTGAAACAAGCCTATTTTACAGAGAGAAGTAAAACAGGAAACTAATTCAATAGGATGGACTGAAGCCACCTTTCTGCAGAGGCATCTATCCATAAGGAGAGATAAAACATAGAAATTTTGCAAGTAAGAAGATGGTATGGAGCTAAGCCCAGAGATAAGGGTGAAGAACTCACATCGACCTGGCTGAGCCGAGCTTGAACCCCAAGAAAACACACAAAATTTACAAAACACATGGCCAAGTAGTAAGGATTCCCCTCCTCCATGAGAATATCTCACAATATCCTCCATACAAGCAAGCTAGTAGAGTTCAATCTACACTTTTTCTATCCCACAGGAGAGACCCTATAAAAACTGGACATCATACCCCCACTAGGGTGCCATAGCACTCTCCTGATATGCATGAAACTGTATAAACAGTATATATTATCTACCTACAATTCTGAATTAACAGATCTCCCCTCCACTCTCATATTCATGTCTGAAAGCCTGTACCCCAAGGAGTCCAGATGCTCGGGCATTTTCTAGAGAAGTGTGGAGAGGGAGAGAACTCTTGCTGTACTGTGCTGATTCTGTGCATGAGAGTAAGAAAAGAATGGTAAAATGAGAGGGATACATACTGGCGCAGTGGTGCCCCAAAGTGCAGAGTAGCAGCCACAGAAGGGAACCATAGGGCTCACACACTAGGGGCAATTCCGGACAGACATGCCCTATCTCTCTGGAAACCAGAGGAATTCAAGCATGTTCTCTGAATTCCTGAATCTCTGAATTTCCACTGGAAAAATGGATGTGGGACAGAAGCACAGGACTTGTGAGTAAAAGAGAGAGGCTTTGGCAGAGTGCATGGAATAGAATGCATGCTCAGAGCCCACAGATTCAAAGGGTGGGGCTGAGCCAGAGGACTCCTTTAATGAGACTAATACCCAGCTGACCTTCAGGGTATTATACCTGAGACAAAGGTGGCAGACAGAGGCTGGAACTAACCAGATTGAGCTCTAACCATGCCCACCTAAGCACAAACTGCAGCCTTGACTGGGCCTGATCTGCAGGGGAAATGTAGCCAGGAGAGAAAAAAATTCTGAGAAGTTGCTCTGTCCTGTTCTGCTAACAACATCAACCAGGGGCAGGGCCAAAATTGAGTGCACTGCCCAGGCTCCATTAAGCATCTGAGGTTGTCAGGCCTCACCTACTCCTGCCTGATTTTGGCAGAGAGCTCTGGCCTGCAACAGCAGACATAGATATCCCTGTGACTCCAGGAGACAGAAACTCCTAGGGTATCTGCTAATGGGAGGAAACTGGGTCACAGCCCTGTGGGGTTACCAGTAACTGGGAGTGAATGAAGGGCAAGATGGGGAAGGAGACATCAACCTTCCTAGACTAATTTACTTGCTTGTTGGGTCCTTCTGATCTCCCTGATCACTGGAGTGAGTCATACTTGAGCTGCCAGCAGATGGCTGCTAACTAGTTTCTGAAGACAGTTTCAACTAGCCAACTTGAGACCCCTGTTGACTGGGCCAATTGATATGGACCTTTTGAAATTGGCCAATCACCTGAAGAATATCCAAAGTGGTACCCTGGATGTAGGTTGTGAGAAGGTGTGATTTTCTACTTACAATTATTTCCTGTGGGGGGGTGGGGTGATTTAATTTCTGGTATTTCTCCATAGCTTAACTTCAACCTAGATTAACTAATTCAGTAGGGTAGGAAGAGACCAGCTGTAAACAAGACAGAGCCACTTAGCCCCACAACACCAAGCAGGCCAACCACCAGTTTCTCAGGCCATAGCAATGTAGGGTACTTGGCAAAGCTCCAGGGGAAAAAGGTACAGAAATCAGTCTGACGTTTTGGGAAACAGTTAATAACTATTCCTGGAGTGCCCACCTCAATTTCTCCTTATCTGCTTATCTAGACAAATAGTGGAAAATCAGCATGGGGCAGAATCAGAGTAAAAACTGTGGTAACATACATGAACAGAGTAGAACAACCACCCCAAGGAAAAATATAGCAGACGCAACTGAAGATCTCATTCATAAACACATTGTTGAGATATCAGAAATAGAAATTAGAATTTGGGTTGCAAATAAACTTAATAGGATAGAAGCAAAGTTGGAATTAGTAATTCAAGGAGCTTTTCAAAACTTCTCTCAGGGAATTAATGATTTTAAAGACAAAATCACCAAAGATTTTGAAACATTGAGACAAGAATTTGAAACCCCCCAAATTTGAGACATATAGTAGAATCTCTCAGGAACAAAATGGACCTAGAAGAATAATAAGATACTCTCAGGGGCACTGGATTAATGATTGACACTTAAGACATGATACTATAAACATACTAGAAGAAAGTGTAGGGAAAAAACTTAAAGAACTTGGTCTGGGTGAATATTTTATGAGGAGGATTCCCCCAGGGGAAATTAAAGTAACATCAAAAATACACTACTGGGACATGATCAAACTCAAAAGCTTCTGCACAGACAACAACACAATAAGGAAAGCAAATAAACAGCTCTCAGAAGGGGAGAAGATATTTGCAGCTTATGTCTCCAATAAAGTTTTAATAACCAGAATCCAGAGAGAACTCAAACATATTAGCAAGAAAAGAACAAGTTATCCCATCTCAGGGTGGGCAAGGGACTTGAAGAGAAACTTTTCTAAAGAAGACAGGCACATGGCCTACACATATGTGAAAACATGATTATCATGCTTCATCATCAGAGAAATGCAAATCAAAACTACTTTGAGATATTATCTAACTCCAGTAAGATTATCTCATATCACAAAATTACAAAACCAGTGATGCTGGCGTGGATGTGGAGAAAAGAGAACACTTCTACATTGCTGATGAAAATGCAAACTAATACTTTTCTTTTACAAAGATGTTTGGAGAACACACAGAGAACTAAAAATAAACCTGCCATTTGATCATACAATTATTCTACTAGGTATATATCCAGAAGACCAAAAACACACTACAAAAAGATTTTTATACCAGAATATTTATTTCAGCCTAATTCATAATTGCTAAGTCATGGAAAAATCCCAAGTGTCCACAATGCATCAATAAATTATGGTATTTAAATGCCATTTTATATTAAGCAGCCTTAAGAAAGATGGAAACTTTTCATTCTTCATGTTTACATGGATGGAGTTGGAACATATTCTTCTTAACAAAGTACCTCTAGAATGGAAGAAAAAGTATCCAGTGTACTCAGCCCAACTATGAAACTAATTTATAGCTTTTATAAGAAAGCCATAACCCAATTATAGCCCAAGAATATGAGAAAAATAACAGAGGGAAGAAAGAAGGCTTGGGAGGATGGATTGAGGGAGGGTGATTGGTGGGACCATACCTATGCAGCATCTTATCAGGGTATAAATGATACTTTCAAAAATAAAATATGTATGACTTGAAAAATAATTAATAAAATGACATGAAAGCTTTGTTATCCAGTTTTATGAAAATATTTCAAACTGTATATAAAACCAGCACAATGTACCCCACGATTGCATTAACGTACACAGTTACAATATAATAAAATTAAATTGAAATAAATTTTTAAATTAAATTAAATTATTTTTTTTATTTTATGAAATCCAAAATAAAAAGAAACAAAGATGTAAAACATCATGAAAAGTAGAATTGGAAATTATGTAACTTACCATTTAGGTCTGTGAAAACATTGTCCAATCATTGGACTTGATTTCTTGTTCTATAAAATCCCAGGGCAGGACTAGGAATATACTAACTCTTTCATTTCATTTCAAATCTGTGACTTGAAAATGAAAGGATGAGTTGTTGAGTCCCTTGCCCATGGTTATAAAACAAAATTTAGGAAGCAGGAATTGAGAGTGGAAGAAAGAACCCCATTCTTTGTAACAGTTTGAACCAAAAAAATGACCTGGACAGCAACCACTCGTGCTTAGCAAGAATAAATGTAAGCTTAAAGATGGTAACTCAGGACAAAGTCAATTGTTGTGTAATCCTGGTGACCATGCATTGAGTTCATCCTGGAATGTCATGGGATCCAAACTTCTGGTCAAAGATACTCAATGGAATTTTCTGCTCATTGCAGCTGGTGTCCTGCAATTGTTTGATCCAGGACATTTCTTAGCCCTCTATACAAGGACAGAGAAATAATCTCTTATTTGTGCCTCAGTGATTATGTTAAGGGATGAGATTCCACTCAATAGGCTGACACAACAGTAGAGATTTTGTACAACAGTGACATTCAACCTTCATTTAAGATGGTAAAACTGCATAGAGACACTGAAGTAGAGATACTTGCTCTTTTTTTTAGACAGACTTTTACTTTGTCACACTCAGGAAAGTGTTGTTCCATCACAGCTCACAGAAACCTCCATATCCTGGGCTAACACTATTTTTTTTGGCCTCAGCCTCCTTAGTATAGAAAGAACAGGCTCCTGCCTCATTGACCAGCTATGTATTGTAGCTGATTTGCTGGGACCATGTTCGAACTCAGCACCCTCATGCTAAGCAAGCACTTCAGAGTTCAAACACAGGATATTTTTCAAACTAGATTTTGTGGACAGGGGTGGCTCTTCATGCTTCTCATGTTTGTAAATGGGAAGCCCAGTCTGTTGGATTGTGTGAGATTCTGATGTGGACAAAAGCCTCAACACTAATGAGATACCCATCTCTGAAGAATAAAAAATGTCAAAATATTTTGCAGGCACCTGGCATGCCAGCTAAGGGAATACATTTGCTTGATGAGAACACTTGAAGTTTGCTATGAACTATGATTCCAGGGTATTCTACCAAAGGCAACAAAACAAGACTCTGTCTCAATAAATAAATGAAGAAAACCATTTGTTTTGGAGTTGCTGCTGATTTTTACTTTTTTTTTTCTTATAGAGACAAAGTCTTACTTTATTTATCACACTCAGTAAAGTTCTGTGGCATCTATAGATCGCAGCAACCTCCAACTACTGGGCTTAGATGATTTTCCTCTTTCAGCCACTTGAGGGTATGAGAGTACAGAAGCAGGCCACAATCCCTGGCAATTATTTTCAATTTCAAGAATGTATCTAGTATAGAAAATTTCCCCCTAGATTAGATATCAACTCGAAAAAATATTTTCTCATAGGTAAAAGTTTATTGTACAACCACTATTAGTCAAAACTTCAGATTTTGCACAACTTTGATCCTTTGGTGTCTTACATATTTGTCACTCTAAACTGTCCTCACAGTGAATTAATTCTTGACTCAAGTCAGGCTTTTTTATGCACACTAAAATATCCAGAGTATACACTTGACCCCTTCTGTTGCACTTTTTAATTTGGACCAATATTCCATTGGCCCAATCAGTCCAACATCAGGAACCAGACATCTCTAGATGACCCCTACACATCAGATCAACTGGGAATCTCTTAAGGAACCAACAGCAAACGAACTTCTCCTGACTCAATGTTCCCGTTTTGCCCCAAGGACCACAATGAATCTCCCCTTTTGTGTATTTCTGTACACTTAATTAGGATTCTCTCTCTCTCTCTCTCTCTCTCTCTCTCTTTTTTTTTTTACAATGAGTTTTCAATAGTCACTCTTGATAGGGTACCGTGCTATCACAGCTCAAAGAAACTTCCACCCCTGGGCTTAGGTGATTCTTTTGCCTCAGTCTTTCTACTAGATTGAACTACAGAATCAGCCTCAGTGCCCAGCTACTTTTTGTTGGAGATTGGTTGGGACCATTTTGGAACTCTCCACAAACATGGTGAGCCATCACTTCAGATATGGAAGAAGGGATACTTTTCAAATTAAGTTTTGGGGCCAGGGTAGCACTTCACGTCTCTCATCTTGGCAATTTGGAAGGCGCACTCAGTTGGATTGTCTGAGCTTCTGAATTGGAGACCAGCCTTAGCACTAATAAGATACCCATCTCTGAAGGATTAAAAATGGAAGGATGTTTATCAAACACCTGGCATGCCAGGTGAGGTGATAGGTTCACTAGATGAGAACATTTGGAGTTTACTGTGATCTATGATATCAGGGAGCTCAACCCAAGACAACAACAACAAAAAATCTTTCTCAATAAATAAAGGAATAAAAACATTTGTATTGGAGATACTTTTCATTTTTACTTTTATTTTTAATAGAGACATAGTCTTACTTTATTTATGACACTCAGTAAAGATCTGTGGCATCGACAGATCACAGCAACAACCAACTCCTGAGCTCAGGTGATTTTATTTTCTAAAAAGCCCAAGTATCTGAGACTACAGGTGCAAACCACAATCCCTGGATACTATTTTTACTTTTACTTTTGTCCATGGATCTAGTGTAGAAAAATTTCCCCTAGATTAGATGTCAACTGGATAAATTATTTTCTCATAGAGAAATTTTTTTCCTACAACCCCTATTAGTCACAACTTCAGATTTTTCACAATTCTGACCCTTTGGAATCTGAGATTCTTGTTGTCCCTCCAAACTGCCCTCACAGTGAATTTTTTACTCAAGTCAGGATTTTTTATGCATACTAAAATATTCAGATAATTCCCTCCACCCTTTCTGTTGCACTTTTTAACCAAGACAGTATTTTCTTAATCCAGACAGTGCAAGACCAGAGAGCAGACATCTCTGGAAGACTTCTAAACATTGAATCAACTGGGAATCTCCTAAGTAACAAACCACAAACAAAGTTATCTTGACACAGTGTTCCCCCTGGTGATCACAATAAATCTTATCCTTATGTATTCCTGTATTCTATCTACCTACTGACGTTTCCTCCTGCTGTGACTTTGGAAAAAGTACCTAGCATAATTTCTTTCTTTATTTAACTCTTCCTTTCCCTCCCTCTCTCCCTCCCTCCCTCCCTCCCTTCCTCCCTCCCTTCCTTCCTTCCTTCTTTCTCTCTTTCTTTCTTTCTTTCTTTCTTTCTTTCTTTCTTTCTTTCTTTCTTTCTTTCTTTCATTCTTACTTTCTTTATTTCCTCTTTCTTTCTATCTTCCTCTCATTGTTTTTCATGAGACCTAGTCTCACTCTGTTCTCCAGGCTTGATTTTCCATGACCTCATTCTTGCACTCAACGACATCCTACTTTTTTGGTTGAAGTGATCCTCCTTCATCAGCCTCTGGAATAACTAGAAATATAAGTAAGGGAAGCAACACTTGACTACCCTTTCTTTCTATTTGAGTAGAAACTTAGTGAGAAATAAGGGATGAAGTTGTCTATTTGTTCCTCAGTATTATCTTTAATACTAGACCTCAAGGGATCTGCCAATTTCTCTGCCCCGAGCATTTAAATATTATAGTCTTGTGTGGGGTCAGTAATTGAGCTCTACTAAGAAAATGAGCTTATTGGAGACTTTGAAGATTTTCCAATCCTCATAAATCAGTGATACATAGAGAGTATGTCATGACTGTATTAAATATCCTTGGTGGGAGATCACCACAAGTGTGAAAAGATCTATTTCATCCTTATAAGCCTTCATTAGTTACTGTGTATTATATGTGTGATCCAGCATCACTCTTCAAAGTGCATTGTGTCCAAGAAGCAAAAAGTTTAAAACACACCTAGCACAGAATTTAGGATTGATGGAAATTTAATGTTAGGCTGATATTTCCTATGATCATTATAATTGTAGTTATGACATACACTACTGGATACAGTGCCTCATCGTATTTCGAGAGGAACCCTTTAATGGGACATGTATTGTGTGAAACAAGCTTATTATAGATAAAGAAGTCAAATATCATAACAAGTAGACCTGGAAATTTTGTGAACTACAGGCAATCTGCTAACTCCTCAGCTATTTATTGCAGATTGGGTGGGACCACTTTCAAACTTACAACCCAAATCGTGATCCACTACTTCAGGCATTGAACATGGATATTTTTTAAACTAGGTTTTTTGGCCACGGGTGGTTCTTCATGCCTCTCATATTGCAATTTGGGAGGTCCATTCAGTTAATATATCTGAGGAGATCAGCCTCAGCATCATTGAGTTCCTCATCTCGGAAGAAAAACAAAATGGCAAGATATTATACAGGCTCCTGACATACCAGCTAAGGGAATAGGTTCACTAGATGAGAACATTTGAAGGTTAATGTGAACTATCATACCAGAGCACACAAAGGCAAGAAAACAAGATTTATCTCAATGTATAAATGGAGAAACCCATTTGTATTGGAGTTACTACTCATTTTCATTTCTTTTGTATAGATATAGAGACTTAAGCTTTTTATCTCTCTCAGTTCAGTTCTGTGGGGTCCACAGATCACATCCATCTCCAATTCCTGGGATTAGGTAATTTTTTCCTCTCAGCCTCCCAAAAAGCTGTGACCACAGGTGCAAAGACAAAATGCCTGGCTTTTATAATTACAGTTGACCATGGTCTAGTTTTAAAATTTTTATCCCAGATTGGATATCAACTGGAGAATTATTCTCTCATAGGGAAATTTTTTTCCTACAACACCTATTATTCAAAACTTCAGATTTTACACAACTTTGACCTTTTCCAATCTAAGATTCTTGTATCACATTAAACTGCATACACAGTGAATTCTTGAATGAGGTCAGGTTCTTTTATGCACAATAAAATGTCCAGATTATGCACTCCATTCTTTTTGTTTCACTTCTCACTCTGGGCCAAGAAATTCCTTTCCCCTAATCAGTCCATGACTAGGGAACAGACATTTCTGTCTGATCTTTACCCATTAGATCAACTGGCAGTCTCCTAAAGAGCCAACCACAAACAATCTTGTCCTGGCTAATTGTTCCCTTCTCGTCCTGGAGACCACAATAAATCTCCTCATTTATGGAATATTCCATTTGCCTACTGACATTTCAAGGTAATTTAAATCATGGAAACTCTTCCTGGCAAAATTTCTTTCCTTTCTTCTCATTCTTTCTTTCTTCTTGCATTAGTTGTCATGAGACCAAAGCTCACTCTATCTCCTAAGCTAGATTGCCTATGACCTCAGCATTGAATACAATGACATCCGACTCTTTGGTTGATGTGATCCTCCTGCCTCTGCCTCTGGAGTAGTTAGAAGTATAGGTAAGGGATACAACACTTGACATCTTTTCCAATGTGAGTAGAAACCTGGTGGCTGATCAGGGCTGAGGTTGTCTTTCTGGTACTCAGCCTTGTTTCTAAATTGGAAACTCAGAGAACCTGCCCAATTTGGCTTCCCAGAGCATTGAAATGTAGTAGTCATGCATGGGATAATTCATTTCACTCTAGTTATGAAATGAGCTTACAGGGGCTTTGAGGATTGTCCAATCCTCAGGCCTCAGTGACACGTAGAGAGTATGTCAGGACTGTTTTACATACCGGTGGTGGGAGACCACCACAGCTATGCAGGTATCTCTTTTATCTTCATCAGGTTTCATTAATTATTGTGTATTATACATGTAATCCAACATAACTCTTCAAAGTGTATTGTGGCCAAGAAGCTAAAAGTTCAGACAAACATAGCATGGAATTTAGAATTGATGGAAATTGCA
>CAUYTI010047668.1:0-53923 GCA_963575145.1 Galago senegalensis
TCCCCTGGACTTGGCTTTGCCCCCTAGTTGTGTGACACTAAGCAAATGTCAGCTCCATTATTTTTTTGGTTTGTTTTATAGACTCCCTGGTTCCTCTCCTTCACCTTCTCTACCTGACAAACTCTCTCTGTGTTTTAAGACTGAACCCAAATAGGATCATCTGGTTTGATGAGCCACTGGGACACCCCAGCATATCTGGTGACCACTGTGGTCCTTGGCGTGGCTCCTTAGGGGCCTTTCCTTCTCAGCCGACCTTGCTGGCTCAGGGGCCAGTGTGCTGTCTCCAGGGTGAGGCCCTGACTGCAGGGACCCCGTGTCATCCTTACCACCTCCTCTCTGGCAGGGCTTTTGGCAGGGAGGGGCCTGGACAGCCCATTACACTCAGCAGAGTAGCCGCCCAGTGAGTGAAGTTACGTCCCCTCCCCACATACACTCTGGCCCTTATCAATCTTCAACTTCCTTTGTTTTGAATGTTAAAATAATCTTAAAAGAGTGTTATTAAGATGACAGCTAGAAACTTCATCATAAGTTTAAGATTTATAAAAGTGGCATTTGATGCCTATTATTTATAACACATTTGCTTCAAATTGCAGCAGTAGGTTAAGTTTATTAGTTCTTGGGAAAACTGAGTAGGTACATCTAAATTTTATTTTTTATCCAAATAGAAAAAAAAATCTTATGTTCCTCAAGTCAATATATTGATACATGCCCCCATGATACCCATATTACTTCTGGAGTATGTTTTCAAAAAGAGTAACAGGAAAACTGATGGTGCGTTAGATTTTTGTGTGTGTGTGTGTGTGTGTGTATTTATCTATATATTTGTATATATTTATCCCCCTCTCTGCCTCTCCATCTATGATCTCTCTACCTGTTCAATGCATTTCTCTCTCTCTCTCTATATATATATATGTAAATGCATTAACTATGCATAGATGGTACATAGATGGATAGACAGGGAGATAGGTATATGGGGCCCTGAGTGTTCAATGAAATTGATTCCTACATGAAAGAATAAAATTACTAGTTTTTGACAAATTTCTTCCCGTTTTGCTATTAAAGGACTATATACCAGGGGTTACGTTTTGTAGCAGAAAACAAGTCTGAACTTAAGAGATTTATTCAGAAGGGGAAACTCTTTGAACCTGAGAGCTGTGTGTCTCAAAGACCAGTTAGAAAGGTCTCCTACAGGGAGGGGCAGACACAGCTGGAAATACCCAGTGTCTGGGGATGAGGTGAGCAAGTGGTGTGGTGGATCAGCTGGTCAGGAAATGCTTTGCCTGAGGCCCACAGGTGCCTGGGTGGGGGAGGGGGTGTTGTCTTGTGGTCCAAGACTTGCCCCACTGAGGCTGGGTCACGTTCCAGGGGGTGTGAGAAGGGAAACACCCGGCAGTTTCTATTCAAGTCAAGGTAGCAGGTATTTTTCCCAGATTGTTCTTGTGTTTGGAAATAAATGATCATTTTCTGTCTGCAGAAATTCTCTTGGCAGGATTAAAGATGGATGAGTCATGTGACTCTCTTTGGTGTCAGGGGCAGAGCAGGAAGGGCTGGGGGAGGAGGGCAGAGCTCAGGCCAAGGAGGCATCAGGCCACATGCACCAGGCTGATGACAAGGCCCAGGTGCCCTGACTCCCTCCTGCCGCTGCCTCCTGGATCATCCTCCTCGTCCCCGGTGGAAGCTGCTGTCCCGGGGAAGGTCAACATGAGCCTTCCCTTCCTTTCAGGTTTTTGACTTTGAGCTGACTCCTGAGGACATGAAGGCCCTCGACAGCCTCAACAGAAATTTCCGCTATATTACATTCGAATTGTGAGTCACAGGTTGTTTTCTATATCATGCAGGTAAACAGGGAAACAGGCTTCCCTAAATCACAGTCGGGCCTGACTGTGGGCCTAGGCATGAAACGTGAGCAGCCTGGAGCCCTCAGACCACAGGTTTCCTCCAGGGCTCAGGCTCTTCCCTGCAGACCCATGAGTCTGGGAACCTGGGAAGTTTGCCCCTGACGCCTGGTTCCTGGTGCCCTCACCTCTCTGCCCCTTAGACTTGAAGGCACGGTGTCTACCGCCCATGGTGCTTTCAGGGGCCCATGAGAATGTCCCATCTTTATGTTATAATCAGAGGAAATGCGTATAGTAGGAACAAACGCGTAGCAAGGGATCCAGCGGGGCCACATTTGACATTCTCGTGGGGAGGGTCTCAGGAGGGCGAGTGTGCCTGTGTCCTCCTCCCCTCAGGCCAGCACCCTTGGACTGGGTGTGGCGTCCTCTCCAGACCACACCCAGCTCCTCCACTTCCTCCCTCCATGGCCTCCTTCACCCATCACTGCTCCCACTTCTGAGCTGTGTGATGTCACCAAGCTGAACTGCCAACTGTCATGATGTTAGCTGATCCTCCAGTTGTGGAGACTGATGGGTCTCCAGTGGCTTCACCAGGATGAGAGCCACTGGGGTTTCTCTGACCTTGAGGTCAGAGCTGTTATAGAAAGGCCATCTTAGTCCATCAGAAGCCCAGCTCTGGAGCGCCCCACGGCCCGTGACTGTGGTTTATTCACAAACACGATATCATGTTGGCTGTACTACTGTGGGATCTCAGGGCTCAGGGGCAAGGAGAGTCCTCAGGCAGGGAGCAGATCTACTAAGCAGCATTAAAATGCTTTATTCATGAGAATAAAGATTTCAGAAAGATCCGCAGGGTCCCTCTCCTTTTGGGAAAAGAACAGCAGGACTCTGACCAGACGTCTGAGTTAGAATAACGTGGGACGCCCCTTCCTGTACCCGAGCTTCTCAGAGCCAGGCTGTGATCAGCCTCCTTAGACCATGAGGCCTCGTCTCAGTCACCTGTGAGGCCATGCGGGTGACATGGGTCCTGGCACACACCACTGTCGAAAAGATCCCCTTCAGTGACGTTCGATTGCAAAGGACTAATGGTAAAACAGAATAAAAAGAGCATGGAAGAAAAAAGAAAACAAGAATAATACTCATTAGGGAATATAAGCATTCTTATAAATTTTAATTAAGAAAACAGTACGGCATTGTGTAGGTCGGTTATCAGAGATGCAGGGAGCTGTCCTGTGTGTGTCCCAGCGTACAAGTAGTTACAAGGTTGTGTAATAAATTCAAATGTCAACCCACCTTAGCTGAACTTTCACTGTTTGTTGACAGTGTGAAGCTAAAGTTAATACGTTAATGTCTTTCCTTCTCTTTCAGTGCTGTTGACCACCCTTATTATCCATTTTTGGAAGAATATTAACGGTGAGCTATCCAACAGCACTACCAGAATTTCTTGGCAGTGTGGAGGGGAACCCCTGGAAGACTTTGGGAAGCAAGTTCTGTGCTTTCAGGTTTCTTGCCTTCATTTTCTTCACTATATAAAATAATAAAGACTTCAACAATGATGTTTGTTCTTTTTAATTATTACAATAATAAGGATGAGTTCCAAACACTTTGGAAAGTTGAAGAACAAAAAATACGAGTAATTCTCCTGTTCACAACTGTTTAACTCGTGGAGCGCCTCCCTTCATGATTTTCTGTACACGTGTGTTTGCTTTCATGTTTTGAGAAAGTTAAAATCATCCTCAACGTGTAGCTTGTAGGTATTTACATATGTTCACTTAACAGAATTATTTTTCCAGGCTGTATTAAATGTGGGAGGTAGATAGGTTGACTTCTCAGCGGGCGGGGCGGCCTGCCTTAATCCTGATCCCTCATCAAAACCACTGGAGATAAAAAGAGCCTGGAGGGCCCCAGACAGAAAGATTTCCCCGGTGTGCTGAGTCAACAGGGGGGTGGGGTTAGAGTCTTTGAACTTGTGAGGTGTAGTTAGATTAGGAAACCTGGCGTCCTCCCCTGCTGGGGTACAAGTGCTATTCCACTCCCCCTTTCTAGATTCATGACCCCCGCAGTTTTGTTAGTAACCCCCTACCTCTTACCCAGCCCTGTCTCTATCCAGTCTTCCCCGGGACTTGGGCTTCTTTCCACCCTAAGTTTGATATTTTTGCACTTTACACACACACCTTTGTTAGAAATCAATCAAAGCTTCTGAAGAGGCCGGTGCCTGTGGCTCAGTGGGTAGGGCTCCAGCCCCGGATGTTGGAGGTGGTGGGTTCAAACCCAGCCCTGGCCAAAAACCGCAAAAAAAAAAAAAAAAAAAAAAATGCCCCTGAAGAGGGTTTCAGTGAGGAGCTGTGTCTTCTCAGTCTTACGGCTTGGCCTGAGATGATGATGTAAACTTTCTCCCACATTCTCACACTTTATGTTTTATTTTTATTTTTCCCCCCCACCACACACTTTATGTTTTTTTAAACTGGCCTAAGTTATTTTTCCTCAGCTTGGTTTCCCAGATGGCTTTCAAACTAGGTCAACTAGGTCAAGGTTCACACACAATGTCCCCCACAAATGAAAACGTCCAGAATTATAATATGTGTTGCAGGCGAGGGCATTGTGCACATTCGTTTAGTAGCATTTTAAAAATTTTAATAAATTTAGGGTAGACTGTATAATGTTGACGTCCAGCGTTAAACACACACATCACCGGAGAGTCCATTCCATTCATAGCTGGTAGATTTATCTCTCACTCTGCTCACAGCCTCCCCCTTCCCCGTCTTCCATGTCCACCCCCCCTCCACTGACAGGTAAGACCCCGGGGTAGGTATTCCTTTTTCCATTCCTGAGGTATTTCCCTTAGGACAATGGGCTCCAGTTCCATCTAAATTGTTTGCAGTGCCCATATCCTCGTGCTCCAGCTAAAGGGCCAGATGTTCCCAAACAGGACAGGACTGTCATGTACCAGGAAGTTGGTGCACCTGCTACTGGTGGACAAGCCAGGCCTTGGTTCTCTTCTCGGGGACAGTAGGTGCCTCAGCCCACATTGGCCAAGAAGAATTAAGACAAATACCACCTAAAGTCAATGTTTAACACAACGCTTTCCTTTCTTATTACCCAGGCAAATTGTGCATAGAAATGTGTGTGTATGGCATGGGGCGGGGGTGGGGGGAGCGTCCAGTGGGCAGGAACAATGGGGCTATTCACTGCAGGAGGAGGTGAGCCCCTTCTCTCTGAGGATGGCCTGCACAGACACCCAGTGCTGTTTGAGAAGCATGTTTGCCCAAGAAGAGCTCTTTGGAATTCTTGTCTTGAGAATCTGAGAATTCCTTTCTGTATTCAGAAAGACTCCTTTATAAAGGAGATAAGTATGTGTTCACACGGCATTCTGCCGTGATGATGCTCTCAGGTGCTTTGGGGTCTACCTCACCCCTCATACTCCCCTGCCACCCTGAGACTCTGTTACTGTGAAAAGAAGAAGATTCATCCTGCTCCAGGCTCTTCCTTCTCCTGAGAGCCTGGCAGTACAGGATGGAGGGAAGAGAAAGAGAAATTGGAGAAAGAGGCCAGGGCAAACTGACCCCCTCACAGGGGTGAGGGTCAGCCTGCCTGGGAACAGCTTCAGGTGGTTCCAGCGCTGTCTGTGAAGACTCGAGTCACAGCAGAGGGGAGTAGAGGTCACATCCAAAGTTGTTGGGGGAAACCCCCACCCAGCTGAGAGGGGCAGGGCTGTGAAGCCGTCTTCCTGTGCTGTGTCCAGGCTGTGCAGATGCCTGTCATGACAGATCCAGGCACTGGGACCATGCCAGGTGGGAGACCAGGGTTAGACTAAGCCATCACCCCAAACTGACAAAAATGTCTGAGTTCAGGGGAATGAGAGGCACTGGCATTATCGAGTCAGGAGAAGTTATGACCCAACTTGGTATCTCATTGGAGGGCTAAGCAGATGTTAATTCGGAATCTGCTAACTGGGGGAAATCAGGCACCCACAGCTCCCAGCACTGCAACCAACATCGCTGTGTTCACCGGACCTGAGCCAAGCTAATGCCTCCTAGCCACCCACCACCTGTACCCACCTCTGCTGCTGTTGTTGCCTCACTTGGGCAGAGGATGCCTGTGGCCCTGATGCTGCGGATGCCATCTGTGTAGCCCCACCCAGCCACCACTGCTGATGCCACCAGGGACTTGGGTGGAGCAGACCCACACAGCCACTTGCTTTCATGAAGAGGAAGCCACTCCACACTACCCAAGCTTCAGCAGCTGTCCTGGGGCTGACACAGCATCTGTGTGGTCTGTGGCAGCTGTGGGGGCCAGGGAGACTCAGCAGAGCAGCAGTGCCCCGGCTCTCAGCACACCTGCCCGCTCCTGCCTGGTCAGTCACACCAGCCAAGGACCTGTCCCTCCTTTCACTGAGCCCCTCAGGTGCCAGCAGAGGCGACCAGCTCCATCACAAAGCTGCCTGCTCTGGGCTGAGAAAAGAGCTTCTAGATGAGAAGGAACCAGCATAAAAACAGAGCAATATGAAGAGACGGGGTGTCCCCTGACCCCCAGTATCACCACAGCTCTCCAGAGCGGACACTCTGACCCGAAGGGAATAGCTGAAAAGCCAGATATGGATCCAGAGTATAGAAGGGAAGTGAGTTCACGGGATGGATGGAAATGTTAGAAACCAAAGCAAAGAAACAAAAACAATTCAGGACGCAAATGAAAACTTCACTGAGGATATAGATGATCTAAGAAAATGGGAACAGAATTTCTGGAAATGAGAGTGATTTAGAGAATTTCAAAATGCAGTGGGAAGTTTTAGCAACAGACTAGACCCAGTAGAGGAAAGAATGTCAGAGCTGAGGGTCAAGGTTTTCAGAGTAACTTAGGCAGGCGGGCACAGAGGCCAAGTTCAGTCAAAGTCTAAGGGCAGAAGAGAATCCCACAGGTCTGGGAAGAGAGCGGGAGGGACTCAGGCAGGAAAGCCCACCAGAAACGCAGCAGGTGTCTCTGCAGAAACCCGGCAAGTAGGAAAGAGCTGGGCTCCCATCCTCAGCATACTGAAACAGACTAACCACCAGCCAAGATTGTGTCACGGCCAACGTCTTACTGAAAGGAGAAAAGTGGCAATCATTCCCTCCATGATTCTGAGGCAGGATGTAGCACATCTGAGCAGGACACAACGGGCTCAGCACCAGCTGTCATCCTTTGGACTCTCACTGTCCACCCACCCCCTCCCACCACCCCGTGTCCGTGAGGTCTCTCCCATGCAGCAGGCTCTGTGTCTCCCTCCCAATGACCTCAGTCAATGCTCCTGCACACACAAAGAATTTTTCTGGCTGGGCTGGGGTGTATTCTGGCTGGCTCCAAAAGTTCTGCCTGTACAATTGGTGGTTTGGGTTGATTTTCTTCATTAATTGGAACCTCATGCAGCTGAGAGAGTGGCTGAAATGGGGGGGGGGTGAAGGGCACTTCCCACTTGTTCCCCAAATCTCAGTGTTTTCTTCCAAGGCTGACATATGCACACCTGTGGTGTCTCAGTCAGGTGTGAATGGATCCACCCATGAGGAAGATGTCACCCGAGTGTTTAGGAGTGATTGATTATGGCTCTTTGTACTGTGAATCTAGACTCTGTCCTTCACTTTCCCCAATGGAAAGTGGGGGCTGATCTCTTCTTCCCCGGGGAACCTCGCGTTCAATCTCTGCCCATCTGAGCTATATATTTTCCTTTTGTGAACTGACGCTCTAACATCTTCAGAGTGGCCGCCAGCTGTTCCCAGGTAACCACATCTGGAGACTTTCCATAGTCCCACATCATACTGTAACTGTCAGAGTGAAGTGAGTTTGGAGGGGCGCCCCTTCAAGCTGGCCAGCCCATCCCAGCCCAGGTGGCCTGGTCTCCCCGCTCCTCCCCAGGAAACCACAGTGGAGGCCCCCTCAGCAGTCTCCTGCTCAGGGCCCTGCAGGGCTGCCCTGTTCTCCCCCGGGGTGTCTGTGTGTGATAAAAACTTTACACCTCCCCTGTCCCTCTGTCCCCAGTGCCCTCCAGAGCCCTGCAGGGCATGCCTGTTCTCCCAGGGACCTTTGTGTGTGATAAAACCTTTACACTGCCAGTCCCTCACTGTGGACCTACCTAGCCTCAGCACCTCCAGTCCCTGACTGTGGACCTACCTGGCCTCAGCACCTCCAGTCCCTCACTGTGGACCTACCTGGCCTCAGCACACCTTACAACTCGGGCAAGGCAGTAAATGATGCTCTGCATGCAGCTGAGAGACGCAATGGCCCTGGGGCCGCTGAGAGAGGGCTGGGAGGCCTGTGCTGAGAGAGGGCTGGGGAGGCCTGTGCTGAGAGAGGGCTGGGAGGCCTGTGCTTTCCCAACAGGCTGCAGGGAAACCAGGTGGGCAGGCTGGGGCTCCTTCACCCTGTGGTTCTCAGTCTCATGAAATTGTGGCCTCTGGGGGGATAATAAACACCTCCAGAGACAGTCCTAACCCTCCATGGGTAGGGACTCACCCCGGCTCAGGCCAGGCCCCTGAACTGGAAACCGTCACCAGCAGCAGGTGTGCTGACATCCTAGTGTGCTGTGGCCTGGTTTGGAGAACGACAAGGCCCTTTAGCTGGGACACTAGGACCTGCAGAGAAGACACTTGTGTTTCAAGACCTGGGCACTGAGGACGCGCTGCTGGGAGGGTGGGAGTCCTGCCTGAGCAGCCCGTGCTCTGGGGGGCAACTGTCTGTAGCGCAAACACGGCCCAGACTTATTTTCCACTTGCTCCCCACACGTTCCCGAGACCCACTGAGTCCAGAAGCCTTGGCCTGACTCCACAGCCACGGTCATGGGGGGAGAGGGAGGAAAGGGAGGGAGGGGGGAAGGCTCCTCAGAGTTCCTGCTCCTCGCTGGGGTCAGGGATGAAACACGAAGCAACTAATCACTCAGCACATTCATGAAACCCTCATAACCTCATCAATTTCTGAAATCCATTGTCCTCTTCTTGTCCACTTTCAGGAGCTCTCATAGTTTCTCAGTTTCTTAGCTGAGCTCTCATAGCTCTCAGTCTCTTTTCCTTTCTTCTTGCTTGCATTTTCCAAATCTGTTATTTTCCCCTTCACTCTGTTAATAGTACATTTTTTCCCTGACAAAGTTTTGATTTTTATATCATCAAGTATCTCTGCCCCTTCTTTCATATCAATGAATTTTTTTGTTCTAGTCTAACAAAGTATCTCTTACCCAAGACTGGGTCTTGGAACGTCTTGGTTTTTTTTTTTCCTTTGTTTTTATGCTTTATATTATTTATATATCTAAAATTTATTTTTATATAGGTAAGAGCCAGAGTTTGATTCTGTTTTTTACGGTGAGGTGGACGGCATTTCCAGCATTATTTATTGAATAATTGTTTCCCTCTGAACTGCACTGCCCTTGGAATTGTATCTTGAATTCTCATATAAATGAAAAGTAATTCTGAATTCCCGATCCTGCTTCACTGATATTTCTGTGTAACCTTATACCGATACTATTGTTTAGACTATATGAGGTTGCAGAACGTTCTGAGGTTCAGTAAGGCAAGTCTCCTTACTGTTTTTTCTTTTTGTAAACATGCCCTCTTGCAATGTTTAAATATGCTTGAAGAAAATTGTATCTTCTTAAAAACAAGCCTGTTAGTATTTGAAAGAGAACTGCTTGTTGTATATATATTTTATGACAATTTATATTTCAATGGATTGTCTTCTCATCCAAAAATGTTGCAACCTTTTCATTTATTCGGATCTTATTTTATGCCTTCAAGAATTTCGTATCATATTTCCTTGTGGATGAGCCGTCATGCTTAGGCTTTTTCCTAAGTATTTTGGGGTTATTATCATGGAAACAAATGCAGCATTTTCCTTGTTTCCATTTCTAAGTGTTTTTGCTCAAGTTTTGTATTCAGCTGGAAAAATCTCTAGTTCATTCAAGTAACTGTTTTTCCCTAAAATCTCTTGAGTCTCCTAGTTACAAAATCATATCCAATCTCACCAATTATTTTCTTTTGTTATTTTTGTGTTGCAACCTCTGAGATAATTTTCCTGTAGTTAGTCAATTCTAAAGTATGTATTTTTTTTCAAAGTTTACGATCTCCAATTAATAGCATCTTAAAATAATAACAATTAGCACCATTTTTTTCTTTCTTACACAAAATAATGCTCTAATCTTCAACTGATAATGTCTTGGGCTTGATCAAACACTCATAGAAATTTTGAAATGGAGAAGACATCTCTTTATTAACAGAATTTAATTAAATATTTTGCCATAGGAAAAATGACATGTTTGCAAATTATTTCTTACCAGTAAAAAGTTCTTCCACTTATATATTACTTATAGTTTTATTTGTACAAAATATCATTAGACAACCATAGATAAGACCTTTTACTTTTATTCTTTTAAAAATTTATTGGTATAACAGATTTCCTGATATTAAATGCTTATTTTATCATTGACAAAAATATTTACATTGTTGGTATATTTTATTATTTGATACAGTCCTGGGTTCTATTAGGTAACGTTTTTATTTAGAATTAGACATGGAGGTTTATGAGTGTTATTGAGCAATTATTTTATTCTCTCCTTTCTGGTATTACTCATCGAGTTTTGTCATCAGTTAAACTGACCCCGTAAGACGAACTGGGGGCCTTTCCCATTTCCTCCCAGCCTGGCATAGCTTAAAAACTGACATAAACATTTTATAAAAATCACTCTTTTCTTTTCCAAAACATCATTTAGGGAGAAAAGTGGTATTGTTTTATATTTTTAAAGATCTAATAAGTAGTTTACTAGAAAACACCTAGAATCTCAAATTTACTTCTGTGTTCAATTTGCTGCGCTACGGTCTTTCTCTCACCCTTTCTCCAAGTGACGCTGGGGACCCGATAGGTGCCGAGACTACACTTTCAGAACACTGCTTTAAAGTTCAAATCAAAGGAAATTCTTCCAATACTTGGTCATTAGGAAACCTGGCCTTTTAATATTTGAAATTAGATGCTCTGTAAAGTAAGTGGTCCGAGAAAAGACAAGTAGTGGGGGAAAGCCACACGGTGCCACTGAAGCTGCCGCGAGGCCCCGCAAGTCCGCGCTGGGGACACAGCGCACGGGCTGGGCTGGGGTCAGGGGGCCAGGGCCGGAGCCGGTCGCCGGCCAGGATGCTGAGCCTCAGGAGTCTGTGATTTAGAATGTGAGTGTGAATTAAGACCCCCTTAACCTCGGAGTTTGAGAGGGTTATGCGGACCTAGTGGAAAAATCCCAAGGAATACTGGTCCTTGAACCAGTGGTTGTGACCCTTAGGTAAAGTGTCAAACTCCTTTTACCGAGTCCATGGCTGGATCCCTCTCCCTGGACGGGCAGCCCTGTGAGAGCGCGGGCATGCTCGGAGCGCGCACGACCGCGGAGGCAGCGTCGCTCTTGCAGAATCCACACGCGTCTCTTACTCTCTGAGCACATTTTCTTGCTGTAGGAAACCTAGAGCGCTGTGCTGAAAGACCGAGAAACGGAACGCAGGCCAGCCCCGGGCGGGGGTCGCGGGGTGGCTGCGGGAAGCAGCTTTCAAGGGCCAAAGGCAGTGACGGTGCGGCCGAATGGGCAGGCGCACAGGTGCCCGCTGGGCGGGCGGGGGCGGGGCCGCCGGCTGCGGCTGAAAGCGCCCGGCGCTGGCCTGGCGGGGCGCAGGGGAGCGTATCTCGGGGCCACCTGCGTCCTGGCCGGCGTCTCAGCCGTGGCGGTGCGTCTGCGGGTCGTGGCACCCACGCCTTGCCTGCAGCTGCGTCTCGGGGAAAGGCGGGACACCGCGCCCCGCCCGTGGAGCGCCATCGTGCAACCTCTGTTCCAGGTACGGGATTTCTCCGGGGGATGACAAAAATGTTTTGGGTATGGAGCGGCAGGATGGTTAGACAACATCGTGAATGTAGTTAATGCCACTCGATTGTATGCTTATGAAAGGTTAAAAAATAAATATGTTTATTTTACCACAACTAAAAAAATGATTTGGGGTCAGGTGCGGTGGATCCTGCCTGTAATGCCAGCACTCTGGGAGGCTGAGGCTGGTGGATTGCCTGAGTTCACAGCAATGCCTCACATTGCTGAGGCTGGGACACTGGAGACCAGCCTGGGTGAGAGCGAGACCCCGTCTTAAAACACACACACACACACACACACGCACAGCTGGGCGTTGTGGTGGGCACCTGTAGTCCCAGCTAGTTGGGAGGCTGAGGCAAGAGAATCCCTTGAGCCCAAGGGTTTGAGTTTGCTGTGAGGCCATGGGACTCTACCAGGGGTGACAAGTGAGACTCTGCCCCCCCATAAACAACAACAACAACAACAACAACCCCCCCCAAACTGCACAACAATTTATAGAAGGATAATTACAGCCCTTGTAGCAATGTCTACTAATTACATAAAGCTATGGCCCACGGGCCTCACCACACTGCCTGAGTTTTTATAAGGCCCATGAGCTAAATATGGTTTATACATTTTTAATGGTTGAAAAAAATGTAAAAGTGTAAAAGATTCATAGTATTTCATGACGCCTAAAAGTTACATGAACTTGAGCTTACTTTCAGAATTCACAAAGGCCACCGGAATTGCCTAACTGGGATCAGCAATTCCCAGGGGGCCGGGCACACGTGCTTCTTCAGACCTAAGGTCACTGACATTTAAGCTGAGTTCTCTCCGAGGTAAAACTTTACCTCTGCACCCTTTTAGAAATGTTTATACCTTTTGCCTTCAGTCATTTTGCATTCTGTGTGACCCTGAGTGGTGCCTTTTTGGAGTCACCAGTTAGCAGTATTACATCACCCGTGCATCACTGAGGTGTTTGACCTTTATTTTGTGGGATGAGTGATTGATTGATTGTACTGATCTGTTCCTGGCACATTCGGACTAGTGATTGATCGTACTGATCTGTTCCTGTACCTGGGACATTGTCAGAACTGTTTAGCTTGCTCTCAATCTCCAGCTTCCAAAACCAGAAAGAAGTGCACACCTCTATTCTCTGACCTGACCACAATACAGAAGAGAAAAGCACTCCCTGCCTTCCCTGACATAGGAAGGTCTCTGGGTAATTAAACATTTTATTCACTCTTAATATTTCAACCTTTCTTAAACTTCACATTCATTTTGAATTCTTCAGTATAATTTTTGATTTGCAGCTTTTTATCAATTCCACTTGTTCCAGGTAACAATGTTGACCTGATTTTTATTTTCCGGCTGTCGTGGATGTCTGGCAGGACCGGATGTCGGGAGGCAGTTTTGTACTTTCAGGATGGTTCGGTGCAGCCTTCGAAACCAGCTTAGCTTTCTAGCAATAACACAATATTTAGATTCGTCCCGAATTTTTCTGTTTCAAGAATGAAAATAGCTAATGCACTAGAAGACGGCATTCTCAGAGGGAAGTAGACTCAGTAACCAAATTTTGATCATTGCTGGTGCGCGTGGAAATTTCTGGGGGTGAAAGTGTTGCTGTACGGTGTGTGACACCTTTAGGAGAGACAGGGCTGGAAAAGATTTTAAAGGTGTGAGTTCACATTATTTTTTCAACTTATTTTGCTGTGTTTCTTAGAGTGTGAGGTGTTACTGAACATTAGTATTTTCTACTATGCGGACAGTTACTTGATTAAGGAAGTTGTCTAAGTGAAAGGAAAATGACCAGAGGAATACGCAGGCCGAGACTCAGGTCTGAGGAGCGCTGAGGAAAAGGAGTGAGGAGGGCACTGTAGAGGCTGAATCAGAGCCCTGGCCAACAAAGTATCGCAATTCTACTGCCCCTGGCTGGCCGAGGGGACAAGTGGAAGGTGCTGGTGAGCTGTCTTTGGGTACGCTCAAGGCTCCCAGCAAACTTCCACCCTCAGGGAGACAGAGATGAAAGCAGCTTTAGGAAACTAGGGGCAAGAACCAGAAGTCATGGTGAAGGGTGAGGAGCTCTGGGGAGCAGGGCCGTGACAGCAGGTTGGAAAGAAGGCATTTGGGGGCTCGAATGGGACTAGGCTGAGCCCACGTCAGCCAGTTCTGCCGGAGAATCTGCACATGCAGAAAATGTTAAAATAAATTTTAACCTGGCTTTTGAAAATAGGACACTTGGATTTAGAAATCCTAAAAACTATTATAAATAGAAAGTCATAGTAACCAACATTTCGGAATATCACATTCCATTTATATGCTGTTTTCATGGTTAGATCTTACTTCATACACCATCTCTGTATCTTCACTTAACGTAACAGTTTAATAACTTTCCGTCCTGTAAAATCTGCATAAATATTGTTTGTATACTTTTACTGTCTGCATTTCTCCATCCTATTAAACATGTTATCAAGGTGTTATGATTGATAGACATAAGTTACAATGATTTTTAAGGCCTTGGTCATCTTTGAGTGCTCTGCAGCTTTTGTCTGTTATTAATAATGTTGAAATAAACACCTTTACATAGATCTTTCTTAAAAGTTAGATCATTTATTTAGAATGGAATCTAGAAATTGAATTTTTGTATCAAAGCTGAAGGTCTTAACTGATGTTTCCAAATCAGTTTCTTAAAAGGGTGTGCCCCATCAGTGTCTATTCCGTAATCAATGGAACATCTTATTGCCTGTATGGGGCATCCTCAGTCAAAAAGTTCTGAGCAGACATATGGAAATGATATCATTTTAAAATATATATTTTATATGTGTAAGTTAGGTTGAATATACTTATTAGCAACTTGAGCAGGCTCTCTGTTGTGTGGTGGGGAGGAGGTGTTTTATTTATTTATTTACAAAATTTTATTTAAGGCCTCAGATCCTTATAAAAAGTACATTACATCAAGGTTGCAAAAAAGATCCTTTTCATTTTCTGAGGGACTACTTATCTACTTATTTTATGCCAGGCTTCACTTCCTATTGTAACATAAATGATACAACATTTTCTCTTTCTTTCTTTTCTTCTTCCTGCTTTAAAAGAGCAAGTGCCTTGAAGGGGTATCTTAATAGAATGTGCCAATTAGTCCTTGTGGGAGAGCCATAGCTTCCTAGTGGCTGGACTTACCATGGGCATGTCTTCTACTCTGATCCAAAGGTCACTAGACCCTGAACTTATTTGGAATATCTCTCTTCTTGAGTTCCTCTTTTACTCACAAACTCTACTGCAGGACAACCTTAAATTTTAAGCACTCAAGAATTAGTTAAGAAATAATTAAGAGATTTAAAGTTAATTTACTACTTTAATTTAGCACCATTTTTCTGTATAAGAATCTTCAAATTCATAAACATTAGGTCGATGGAGAATGACCCACTTCTAAAAAAAAAGCCATGACTTCTGAGAGCAAATGCATTTGATAGCCCTTGTTTCAAAGTAAGATCAGTCCTACAAAATACAAAATGCTAAGAATGCAATTTACACCGAAAAAATGATTTGATATGTTTTGAGTATGAAAGTACTTTTGATTTCTTTACTGCAGGTACAATGGCATCCAAGTCATAGAGTTCTAAGGTTTCAAGTAGATCATGAGTAAAATGCTTGAAATTCTGGAAAAAAATTCCTCATGTTCTTCTAACTCATCAGCTTCCAAAGCTAATGCTTTGGAGGTGCTCAGGTCCCAACACCTGCTCAGTGGGCTCCTTCACTTTCTCACTAATCAGCCTGCACGGATCTCCCAGCTGTGCTTACAGCAACGCACAATGGAGATGGTTCTCTAATTCCAAGAGTTCCTGGTTTCTCACAGTATCGTTCCTGTCTCCAAGCTTAGTGTGAACCCACTCACTCAGGGACAGACTCCGTTTAAAGAAGGCACGTCAATCTGGGGAGTGAGAGACAGCAAGCAGCTGCAATGCTTGCAGATTGGTCATATTGCTGTCCCTCTCCTTACTTTCCCCTTCTTCCAACATGGTAGCCAACGTTGATGCCTTCATTTTCATCCTGCTCCTTTAAATTACACCAGGATGCTGGTCCTGCAGATAGTTGTTTTCAAAGACTTGTACAAGTCGCTTAGGTTTGCCAGTTGGTCTGCCCATGTTTCTGTTTCAGGAACAGGATGCTCAAATCCATGATCTTGAATAGGAACTTCACTAAAGTTTTGGGCTGCTCCTTTGTTCTGCTTATACATTATTCTCGGAGCTCTTGGACTGTGGAGAACGGCACGGACTCTACCCAGAGCCTGGAAGTGCCTCTGCTCAGCCAGAGCCTGGTGTTGGTTCTAATCGCTGGGCTTATCTTTTTGTGACTAATTTGATGCTTTTCTTAGAGCCCTTTTCCAATTTCTTCACCTGCTGTTTATAAAGTCTTTATGCATGTTGTGTGGGCCTGGTTTTCAGAGCTTTTTGGAGGGTGAGTTTTTCACTTAGACTTCAAGTCCTCGAGTTCTTCTGTGAGGACATTAGGAGGCCTTTATAAGCTGGTGCGGCACAGAGATCGCTGTCATCTTTTTCTTCTGACTGCCTTTCATCTTCTTTATGTTGCCTTTGTGGATGGATTTTTGTAATTTGGGGTTCAGGGCAATTGGGCAAAGCAACTGTCTATCCACGATGGTCTGAGGAACTCTTCTGCAGACACAGGCAAACGCTCTTGTTTTGAGCGACAATGCACTTTCTTCCCCTTTTTTTCAATTGTAGACACAATTTTGCAGAGCAGCGATCATTTCTTGTTGCTCCATTAGTTTTTCTTGTACCGCTGGCATTTTGCCTGTGAAGCTTTCTCTCCTTTTGAAGTCCCTTTATTCTGTGGCTGGCAAACTCTCCTTAGGGATTCATCCTCCAGGCCTCCAGCTTGGAATCCCACACGCTCCATTTGTTCCAAGTCAATAGCTCGCTGCCCGGGATGTGCTGCTCATTTGGTCCAGCTCAAGCTCACTGTTATGCTGCTAGTTAGTCTGTCTCTGCAAGCTCTGGCATCATGTTCTGTTGACATGATGTTTCTTCCACCAACATTTTCAAATTCTGTCTCATTGTTTCTGATGACTGTTTGCCCGATGATTAGATCTGTAAGTCCTGTTCTGACTGGGGACAATGGTCTAAGCCACACAGTCACTGCACACTTCTGTGCCGACATTCTGCTTCTTCCTGCTGTTTTTCAGTCACAACCCTCTTTGATGATTCCCTGGACTCCTAGGCTTTGGGGGTCGCTGGAAAGATAGTTTCTTCTGTAGAATCAAAGGAAGTAGAAATTGCAATAAAAAAATATCTTCTCAGTCACAGCCGATCACTCTTGCTTTACCTCGGTCATGCCTGCTGGCCTCGGGGAGTCAGTGAGCCTCTCGCCCGAGCCTGGATCTTCATCTTTCTCCGACACTGCCTCCCACCAACAGCTCCAGGAGATGTCTTAATATGTCACTTTAGGCCTGGGAGGGATGGGACTTGCAAGGTTAAAACAAAGTTAGAGTTCAGAAATTTACAACCTAATAATATTATGCAGGCTCTTTGAATGAAATCTTCTCTAATACATGACAGAAGAGAAATCTGATGACCTCATTGAATGTATATCATTGCTATATAAATGTAGAATGGTCAATCTTTGATTATTAAAACAGCACAACTATTTTCACTTTTATCTTTAAACTATTTAATAAAGTTCTAACTCTGATCCCAACTATATTTCTCAATTTGAATATATTAAAAAGCAATTAAAAACAGACATTATTTGCCCAAGGACGTGATGTACTAGCATAAAAGGAAACATACACATCGATCTTCATGCCTAGGATTAGGCAATAATTTCTTAGATGTAGGATGTACGATACCAAAAGCAAAAGTGACAAAAAATAGATAAGTTGAATTTCATTAAAATTTAAAACATTTATGCTTCAAAAGACACCTTCAGAAAAGTTAAAAAACCACTCATATGAAAGAAAATATTTGCTTATCTTTTATATGTTGAAATACTTGTACCTAGAGTATATATACATACATATCACTTGATACAAATACCACAATGAAGACCTGGGCAAATTATATGCATACACAGTCCTCCATAAAATGATACATACATAGCCAGTGAGTACTTGGAAAGATGGTCCCTATGACAAGTCTTTAGGAAAATCAAAACCTAAAGGCACCATCTCACACTCTAGGATAGCTGGCTATGATTAAAAAGATAGTAAGTTGGAGAGGATGTGGCGAAATGGGAACTCACACATTTTGGTTAGTAATGTAAATAGTGTAGCCATTTTGGAAAACATTTGGCGATTTTTCAAAAGGTTAAAGGTGGGTTTGCCATATAACCCAGCAATTCCACTTCTAGATATCAGTGAATGGTTAGACAGAATGTAGTATATCCATAGAATGGAACATTATTTGGTCATAAAAAGGAATGAAGTACCAATACGTGCTGAACTTGAAAAAGTTATGCTAAGTTAAAAAAGGCTGTCACAAAAACCCGTGTGCTCTACGAATCCATTTCTACCACGTTTCCAGAGGCAGCAGCTCCACGCAGACAGTCGTGGTTGCCGGGGGTGAAGAGAGGGGAGCAGAAAGTCATTTCTAATGAGCGTGGGGTTCCTTTGAGGATACGCATGATAAAAATGGTCTACAACTGTCTATGATACTGAAAGCCACAGAATTGTATGCTTACTTTACAGGGGTGATTTCATGGCATGTGAGTTATATCTCATTAAAGCTGTTGTTGAAAACAATGGTCGTTGTGCTATTTTCTTCCCTCCACAGCTTTCTTTTATCAAAGAAGAAAAGCCGCGTCTGTTTCACAGGAGAGCGGGAGAAGATGAGTGGTACTGTACCCCTTTCCGTAAAGCTGAATGATGGACATTTCATGCCCACACTGGGGCTCGGCACCTCTGCTCCTAGTAAGGTAGACGCCTGGGACTGGGCCTGGACTGGCATGGGGTGGCACACGTGGTTCCTGCCAGAAGCAGTCACTGTGTGAGTCTAGGAAATTCATGGGGTCTCATTTCTCTCATTTGTAGAACACACCTCTTCAGGCTAGGTTACCTTGTGCATCACTGTCAGTACTTTTCAAATTTAAAATGCAGATTTGGAGGCCCTGGATTAGGTCTAGGCTAAGGCACTAAAATTTACATTTCTAATGAACCCAAGTGGTTCTGATGCTGCCTGCCCAGGACCTCACTTGGAGTGGTGCTGCTCAAGGGCCATCTTCAGAATTTGGGGTAAGTCTGTTTTTGTTATTATCACTGGCTATCCAATTCTAGCCATTTCACAGGATATCAGAATAAACAAAGCCAGTTGTCATGATGACAATCTGTCAGAAGCTTCACAGCAAACTGGCTTCACAGTAAACTGGCTTCTGAAGAAGTCGCTCTGTCACTTTTAATGTCCACCACTAGTCAGACTGTTTAGAGAAAGCTTTGTGCCAATGGGACTTGGAGACAGAGGACAGGTTAGAGGGTGGTCTGGGGCGAACACAGTCTCCTCAGGGCCAGGCAGTTAAGGCTGTGTGTGGGGAAAGCCAAGGGGGAATTCTCCCTTTCTGTGGGCCGCGGAACTCTGTGCATTTTTCTGGATCCAACACTGAACACTCCCAAGGACACATCTCTGTGGTTCTTGTGATAAAGTTTATAATTGTTTAGAAAAGTTGTAGGATTGACTTCCCAAGGCACATGGCTGTTAGCAAAAAGCCTGTCAGGAGGTGCGGCTTCTGGCTTGACGTGGCTGTAATCTGGGGATAGTCAGTGACTCTTCATGGAACTCGGTTGACTCATCAGGAGTTGGAAATAAAAGAAATGTGCCCAAGAGGCATCTTAATTCCTGAGTGAGGTATAGAACCTGGTAACGGGAAGAGAAAAATTAGGGATGGGCACAGGACCGTAGGCACCTACGAAAAATAACTAAGTTTTGAAGGGGAAAGTGTCACCTAAGAACTAATGTAACAAATAATTAGATTTTTTTTGAGTGAAAAAAAGTTTTTTATTTTACATTTTTCTCCTTCCTCAAATGTTCTTTGAAGCGCTCTTCCAAGTTTAGGCAGGGAAATCACGAATTTACTGTGTCTACAGTTACATCTTTGCATTGATAGATAATTATTCTCATTGAATTCCTGGGCTGGAACCAATTTAATAAACTCTCATAGAATGAATTAAGAGTATAAATCTTTAGATTGTGTAAATCCCTGGATCACATAGATGGTGTAAATATACAGTAGAGAGTTAAAATCCAGGGTCTTATGGGGATCTCGTCCTGATTTTTGAACCTTAAAATTTACCGTGGTGGGAGTATTTACACCACAGGAATTGGAAGACACACAAACCAGGACTTCTCTTCTTCAGGGGCTCGGTGGTTAAATATTCACGACCGTGCATACCTCATCCTCTAGCTCTGTGACCTCTACTGCTCGGCCTTTAGGAAAACAATAGATTCTGCTGAACAGCTTTGTGTATGGAATCGGTGTTCTGTTTGGAGTCAAGTTAAGTCTTTATCTTTTCACTCTTCTAGGTTGCTAAAAGTAAGGTAGAGGAGGCCATCCAGATAGCAATCGAAGTAGGTTACCGCCACTTTGACTCAGCGTACTTCTATCTCAATGAGGAGGAGATCGGGCGGGCTCTCCGGAGGAAGATGGCCAGCGGTGCTGTGAGGAGAGAAGACGTATTCTACACCTCCAAGGTGCTGTGCTCAGCAGCACTGCAGCTGCAGGGAGCCCCATTTTAGCTGTACAGTTTCTCGGCAAATTTCTCTCGGTGTTGGTCTGATCTTCATCCATGAAGATCATGGATTTGTACCATGAAAAGCCTGGACTCTGTATCAGACTTTGACAATAGGCTCTGTCCCTTACAGAATGTGTGACCTGGCACAAAATACCTAAACTCTATCCTTCAGTATCACAGGCTGTAAAATGAAGATATTAGTCACCTCCCAGGATTTTCATGAGTGTTACATTAAGAAAAATACACGTAAAGCTCATAGAACAGTGTTTGTCACAATCTTAAATGCTCAAGAACGCTGGCTGTTCTTATAACCATGTTTTTTAAAACTCAGGAATGACTGGACCTTTCCAACTCTGCTGTACTCAAGTTTTGACAAAGTGACTTGATCTTTAGCCATAGTTTGAGGTAATGAGAGTTGGCAGGAAAGCATGAGCTTGGGATCAGAGGAGACTAGGATCAAATTTTAATTCTTTGATGTTCTGTTTTGACATCTCTTAGCCTCAAAGTGGTTTTCAGCCTCTCTGAGCCTTGGTCTTCAGATCTCAAGCTGTTTTGTGATCACTGCATATTTAATTCTTATCCTCATGAAGCAGAAATCATATATGAGGATGAAATTAATGCCCGTGAAAGTACTGCTGTACTTTAAACAACAATTACATCCTCTCTATCCTCTGACATCATATCTACAACAAGGAGAAGGACTTAGATATTGGACTGCAGAGGAAGCTCTGGTGTTTACTGAGCTGCTGCTGTCAGGAAAACACACACACACGTGCACAGTATATAGCACACACATATACATGCACACAGTACATGGCACACACGTGTGGGAACATGCACACAGTACACACATGCACACGGTACACATGCATTTGCACACAGCACACACACGGTACACACATGCACACGGTACACATGCACATAGCACACAGTACACACATGAACACAGCACATACATGGTACACACATGCACACAGTACACATGCACACAGCACACACACGGTACACACATGCACACAGCACACACACAGTACACACATGCACATGGTACACATGCACACAGCACACACACGGTACACACATGCACACAGCACACACACATGGTACACACATGCACACAGCACACACGGTACACACATGCATACAGTACACACATGGTATACACATGCACACAGTACACATACGTGTGCACACAGCACACACATGGTACACACATGCACACAGCACACACACAGTACACACATGCACACAGCACACACATGGTACACACATGCACACAGTACACACACGGTACACACACGCACACGGTACACACATGGTACACACATGCACACAGCACACACATGCACACGGTACACACATGCACACAGCACACACACGGTACACACACGCACACAGTACACACACGGTACACACATGCACATGGCACACACATGGTCCACACATGCACACAGTACACATACGTGTGCACACAGCACACACACACAATTTGAGGCGCCGTAGCCTAGAAAGGCTGCGTTGCAGCTCATGCATGTCAGTCTCTGCAGTCTGTCAAGGGATCTTCCTGCCCTCTCGGGACCAGCAATGTGGCACGTAACTGTTTCGGCAGGTGGTGTAGCTATAGCACCCAGCCTTCCACATTCACCTTTGGATTCTCCTTTCATACGGAACATTGGTTTCCTTTACTTTAGTCATCATGATTAATTTTCCCCTAGATTAACACTTCTTAAAATGAAGTGACTAACTTATTCCCAGGAGAGTTTCTCATGGGCTTAACTTCCTATGGAAAGCCACTTGGGGCTCTTGTCCAGCAGACAACTGCCCAGGCTGGTTTCCAGCTAATGTGAGTGTGCTAGGAGCCAGGAAATATGTGTTGTACAAGCAAACTTGGTAATTTTATATCCCAAAATTTGAGAACCTCTGCTGTAAAATCGTACCTGTATTGTCTACATTTATTGCCTTAATTTAGTATGAAAATGTGCCACGGTGAGGAATCACTCAGGAGCCTCACTGGGTAACTTGCCACGTCTCTGCTGCAGGAGGGATTCTGGTTGTTGAGGTTGTTTACTTGCCATTTCGCTATCTCTCCTAAGGACTTTTGAGGACATTATCCCACGTGGCTGCTATTTTAACCATTGCAGGTGTGGTGCACCTTTTTACGCCCAGAGTTGGTGCAAACGTGCCTGGAAAGGTCACTGAGGAAACTGCAGCTGAGCTACGTGGATCTCTACCTGATCCACTTCCCAGTGTCGCTCAAGGTCAGCGCCAGCTGCTCACTGTGCTGATCTGGGACAGCACAGTTTATGGGGGTGAAAAGAACGGAGTACTCTGAGACCTTTTCTTTTTTCTGAAAACTGTTTCCATCCCAATTCACTCCTTTAGCCCGAGGGCAATGGGGTCACTGCTCCCAGCACCTCCGCCTCAATCATGTGGGGGTGCTGCCAGTATTTTCAAGTTTCCACACTCTGGCATCGCAGCCCATGCTCACTGGTGCAGGGAGTGTCCTCATGTGCAGTGCCGTTCAGGAAGAGAAAGTTTAACGCAGATGGGAGCCTGCATCAGGATGCCGACAAGTTGCTCGCCAGGCTGAGAGCTCGTTGCAAGGGCTTAGGACCCCATGGGGCATGATGCCACCCTGGGCCCTGGGTAGGGTGGGTCCTAGGTGCCTCAGGTGGACCTTGACACAGACAGTATTTATGAAACTTTGAGCACTTCAGAGCATTTCTAGGAAGTGTTTCCTCAGTGTACTTCCTTCGCCTTTAGCCTAACTTTACAAACCCTCCCAAGAGTAAGGACACACAATTCCGTTGATCTCAAGGTCTCAGGCCCCTGACAGCTGGGCTGGGGTCAGGTGGCCTTGTACAAGCTGTCCTTTTCTCCTGTGTTCCAGCCTGGGGAGGACTTTTTCCCAAAGGACACAGATGGAAAAATCATTTTTGATACTGTGGATCTCTGCAGCACGTGGGAGGTGAGTGAAGCCCCAGAGAGGTCGTGTCTATACCTTGGGAATTCAGGAAAGTGGGATCTGGCCCAATTTTGCCCATTCAAGCTCAGGAGCACCCCCGCCTGGCCCTGTGCCTCTGTTGTCACATGCCATTCACTTAATCATCCCATATACATGTTTACTGAGTGGCTGGTGTGCTGCACTCTGCTCCACGCACTTGGGCAGCATCAGGGAACAGCAAGGTCCCGGCATGGAGTGACAGGGCAGAGCTGAATGGAGGACGGAGTGCTGGGTGGGTTTGGGGCACAGATCGGCAATTAAGGACAGAGTAGCGGGGAGGCCTCTTTGAAAGGGTGATGTTTGAGCAAAGAGTTGCAGTAGATGAAAGAACTGATTGTATGGGGGTCTAGAGACACAGTGGCACAGGGATAAAGAGGGCCCAGGCTAACCTTTTAGGAGGGGAGAAACTGCCATGTTCAAGGAACAGCAAGGGGACAGATGAGACTGGGACAGAGCAGGTGAGACGGATGGTAGGACCTGGGGGCAGAGAGAACAGGGAGCCAGAGGGCTGGTAGGTGCATTCCCGCCTTCCGCGCTGCCCCTGGCCACTCCAGCTTTGCTGACTCCAGGCTTTTGACTCCTTTAGTTCTAACCTGGCCACTTGCACTCTTTCCTTCCTCTACCCTTTTACGTATTTTTTTCCTATTACTTTTCATTTTTCTCTTAATCCCTGTTCATGATTGACATCTGCACCTTGAGAGCCTGGGCCTCCCCTAATCTCCTATGCTCCCACCTCCACCCCATCGGTATTGAATGCTAGCATTTATTTCTCTTGTCTAGCCTGTTACACAGGTTACCATTCATAAACTCTTCCTTCCCAGGCCCTGGAGAAGTGTAAGGATGCGGGATTGGCCAAGTCCATCGGGGTGTCCAACTTTAACCGCAGGAAGCTGGAGATGATCCTGAACAAGCCTGGACTCAGGTACAAGCCTGTCTGCAACCAGGTGAGCTCCGCCAGTTGGCCCTTCAACTTCTGGCTCTGCTATTCAGCTTTCTCTCTCCTTGGTTTGACAAGGTCACCAGGGACATCCCCCTCTCACGTATTTTACTTTGGAACATCAGATGCTTCAAGAGAACAGAACACATTTCAAGTTATTGAGACGATGCTTCAGGCCATGTCGCTTTGCAAAAAACATCTCCGGGCTTTCTCTACTAACAGCACGTTTACTAGGTGTTCCTGGGGTTGGTCCTAGGAGTGGGAGCCAGTAAATGCCTAATAGCCGCTCCCTGTCGCATAGAAGGCCAGTAAGTCTGGAACGCAGGCATGTAAAGGAAGAGAGGAGATTCATCTCCAAGTCTGACGACTCCTTTTGGTCCTGGGCCATGCGATAACCACTGAGCATGTCAGTGGTACACCTCTCTCGAACTCATGGACAGCTACTGCATTTAAAAGGCTACTCTGGAGATGAATAATGATGGCCGTGGACCATGTCAGTGTGCTCAATGATACTTAAAAATGGTTAAGATGGTAAAATGTATGTGATGTACATTTTACTACAATAAAAAGTTAAGGATTATTTTTAGAGGTCTGCTCATAAGGGTAAACCCACATAAAATGGAACCATATGAAGGACGGTTATGACAAAAGTCATGTGAGTCCAGGGACTAGGGACACTGCCTGCCACAGAGGCCATGCTGCCGTTGACACATTTAACACGCAGACAGTCAGGAGAATCTATCCATATACGAAATATTTGTAAGGTCTATTCTTTTGGATGAAAAATACAAGTAGGAGTTCTAAAATTTTTCTTTTGTGTCTCCTGGGAAGTTTACCTGTATTCTGGGCATCACTAATGTAGAAAAAGAAACAGGAAAAAAAAAAAAAACTGGTTTGACTGTGGTACTTGGTAAAGAATCACAAATGAAGCCAGACCCTCCCCTGAGTTCTAAAGGGTAAAAGGCACGGGGCCAAGTGGAGGCTGAGTGGTTGAGAGGGAGACTGCAGGGCATGGAAAGCTTGAACCGAAGTATGGTTCACTACGGTCTGTGCAGCACACGGGTCCCAGTGAGCAGTCAGCTCGGTGAGGTGTGACAGGGTCCAGGACTGCTTTTACTCCAACAAATTGCCCTGCCCCCTCCTTGGTGTTCATGGCTGAGGCAGCAAAGATGTGGGCAGAGTCATGGAGAGCCGGTCTGCACCTGGGCCTGAGCCAGCCTGGGAACCTGACGCTGGGCCTCTCCTGCAGGCCTGGAGCAGAGCACAGCACAAGGGAGGCCTGCCTGAGGCCTCTGGCTTCTCTTTACATCTCTGCCCATTCCTCTTATCACCAGAGCCCAGGCAAACAGTGGAAAAAAGTTCATCCGGCCAGCTCCTTGTTCTGGGCTAGCAGATCATGAGCTTGGAAGACATTTGTCCTCATGGTAAGGAGAACAACTGAACAAGCAGAAAACTAATAATTGTTCTTAGACACATCAGATAATTGAGGTCACAGGAGAAAATACTGTCCCCCAAATTCTAGAGACAGGCTGATACTAACAGTACCACCACTTCCTGCGGGGGCCCAGAGGCAGAATCCACAGCCGGACCCAGTGCTGGGGGCGGGGGGGCAGGAGGACACAGACTGTCTTTAACAAGCTGCTGGAGGCTCAGCATGGACGAGGCCAGGAAGAACTGCAGAGGGCTGCGGTCCTGGGGACACCTCCGTGCTGCGTGAGTTTTACATGTGGGAGCCAACCACGTTTTCATGATGAGTATCAGAGGAACGTCTCCTCAGTTTCTGGCCACGGGGCTCTGAAGTGGCCACTTCCTAAAGACCTCAAGTTGTGCATAAGCGTGACTGACCTGAGGGAAGGGAAGGACGCAGTTCCAGCAGGAAGAATCCACACGGTCTGCTAAAAGGATGAAAAGACAAGCTACTGGGGGGAGAAAATAACTGCAAAACACGTATCTGATAAAAGATTGATATCCATTACACACAAAGGAACCTTTAAACTCAACCAGAACGCATCGCAAACAGCCCAACTTGAACATGAGCAATGGCTCTGAACAATTCTACAAAGATAAACAGATGCAAAGGCTGCTGACATCATGTGTCACTAGACAATGGCAGATTGAAACTCCAGGTACCACAGTCTACCTGTCATATGCATAGAACCCAAAATACTGATGACAGGACACACCAGTGGGAATGTGGGGTGACTGACACCTGCTCCCTGCTGGTGGCAGTACGTGATGGCACCGCCACTTTGACAGCAGGTTGGCAGCTCTCACAGAACTAAATGT
Source organism: Galago senegalensis (assembly GCA_963575145.1). NCBI lineage: Eukaryota > Metazoa > Chordata > Mammalia > Primates > Galagidae > Galago > Galago senegalensis. Next base: position 26,623 of record CAUYTI010047668.1, read on the forward strand.
GCTCTCACTCCATGGTCCAGTAATCATGTGGCATGGTATTTACCCAAATGAGCCAAAAACTTATGTTCACAAAAAACCTACACGCAGTTGTTTATAGCAGCTTTATTCATAACTGCAAAAACTTTGAGGCAACTAAGATATCCCTCAGTATGTGAGTGGTACACCCAGGCAAAGGAATATTATTCAGCAACAAAAAGAGCTGTCAAGCCGTGGAAAGACATGAGGGAAGCTAAATGTCTATTACTAAGTGGGAGAAGCCAGTCTGAAAAGGCTGCACGCCACAGGTTTCCAACTGCACGGCACTCTGGAAAAGGCAAAACTATGGACACAGTTAAACCATCAGTGGTTGCCAGGTCAGGGGTTCAAAGGCAGGAGGGAGGAGCAGAGCGGACTTTTAGGGCAGTGTGACTATTGTGTCCTAGGGTCTGTGATAGTGAATGCATGCCATCTCCATTTGTCAAAACCCAGGAACCACACAGCACAAAGAGAATTGCTTAGCATAAACTATGAGCTTTGCTTAATAATAATATATCAACACCGGCTTATCATTGTAATTAATATGCAATATTAATGTAAAAAAGTAATAATAGGCTAATTGGGGGAGGGGAGTGAGGCGATAGATGAGAGCTTCCCACTTTTAATTCAAACGTTTCCCCTGTAAACTCCAAAACTGCTCAAAAGAAAAGATCTGTGGTTTTAAGTGTGAGCCCCATGACGATGTATGGGTGTGGGTTCACTAACTACGGTAAGTGTACCGCACTAATATGTATGAATAAATTACAGGAGAAATTAGGGGCTGGGGTGGCAGGAGCAGGGCATGGAGAACTTTCTGATAATTTTTCTGTAAATGTATTACTATTCTCAAAAAATTCTATTAATTTTATCATTTTCAAAAGTGCATCTGTACCCGTTGCTGGTTGTGAGTTGGCCCCTAGACAGCCCATCCCATTAGTGAAGGCAACAGTCTTGACCCACATGTCATCTGGACAAGGGAACAAAAAGAAACGCTTAAAGTTCAGCGTAAGAACCCTAGTCTCTTACTGTCCATGTGCACAGAAGTGAGAAAAATGGAAAAGTGAGATCACAGCACAGTAACCTGTCAGTTGGAATGTGTGAATATGATGAGGCTGATGACTTTGTCCTGACTAATAACAACTGTCAATTTCTTTCCTAAAGTGTTTCCAAATCCCCGTCCACACGGGATGAGACTGAAGCAGGGGAAGGGGATGGGTGTAGTCGTCACTCAGGGTGGGGCAGATTCAGGGGGTTTTAAGGGTCAAGCACAGGTGTCCCGGTGTGACATGGTCAGAAAGGGGAAAGGAAAACATCCCAGCTCCTGGAGCCCAAGGATGACCTAAGAAAAGGCCAGATTTGAGGGATGATTTCTTTGGAGAAACATCTATTCAAGTTCTTTTCCCATTTTTCAACTGAGTTATTTTTTTGCTGTTAAGCTGTAGGAGATTTTTATGTTTTAGACATTGTTATACCTGTAGTTAACGGTATGTGCACTTTAACATGTGTGGAGGATAGATCTCGTATTAAGTGTTCTTATTTTTAAAAAAGCCCTCTGAAACAAACCAAAACCCAAACTTCAAGCCCAGAAGAACACAGGAAAGTTTCTGGAGGTGCTGATGTGTGTGGCGTCCTGACTGAGGTGAGGGTGTCAGGACACAGACTTTGAATGTCGCGCTTCTCCATAAAACAATTATATCTCGATAGGGTTAAAAACAGGATGATTTCATTTTGAGGATGGTTTCATTGGCCCCAAGGGTAGCAGCCTTACAATGAAGCCTCTCTATTGAAGAGAAGACATAAAAATAAGGAATGCTGGGCTTAAAGCACTAAGAAAGGCAGGAAGTTCTTCTAGCTCTAACTCTAAATTATATACGGACAGTAAATGAGCAAGAACCACAGCTCCCACTGTGGCCTCTCAGTCTGGAGACATGTCTGTTTGTACTTCACCCTATCCTCCAAGAGCAGGAGGTAATTGCTGACTCTGTATTGCTATGCTAGCCCTGGGCTGTGATTTAAAGTAAAGCCTTTGGTACAGCTGCCGAGTGATGGGTGATGACCCGTGAGTTGACCAATGTTGCTGGTATTTTCTTTTTTTTTAAAGAGACAGAGTCTCACTCTGTCACCCTGGGTAGAGTGCCATGGTGCCGTAGCTCACAGCAACCTCAAACTCTTGGGCTCAAGTGAGCCTCTTGCCTCAGTCTCTCAAGTAATTGGACTATAGGCATCTGCTACAATGCTCGGGTATTTTTTAGAGATGGGGTGTCATTCTTGCTCAGGCTGGTGTGGAACTCCTGAGTTCAGGCGATCCACCCACCTCAGACTCCCAATGTGCTGAGATTACAGGCGTGAGTCAAGGCCTTGTTGCTGGTGGCCTTGAGTATTTTTAATACCATGCAATACAGCTCCGTGTGTTTCTGGTAAATTTGGCTTTGGTAGTCCTGTAACCTAACACTCCTGGTTGGTCCTATGCAGGTGGAATGCCATCCTTACTACAACCGGAGCCAGCTCCTGGAGTTCTGCAAGTCCAAAGACATCGTCGTGACTGCGTACGGGGCCTTGGGCACCGACTCAGCCAAGGACTGGTAATCATCTTTGTAAAGTTATTTGAATCACAGATATTGTACCTTGTGACGTCATCTCTCAATTGGGGAAATTAAAGGTAGATAGCAGGACTAATTCATTTTTGTTAATCTTTTGCTTAACCTAGACCTACATTGTAAGGACTTGATAAAACATTATGATTAATACATAATGAAATTATTGAAAGTGTTTTTGAAATAGCAAATTCTCATACAATAGTTTGTTATTTACTATGGTGGAAATTCAGTCTTACTTTCAACAATTGTGTGTCTTTATTCAGTCTTTCACTAAGTTCTCAGAAATACTAAAAAAATGAAAAAAGGACCTGAAGTTCCTTTGCTACCTTACTTTCCTTCTTCTTTGGCTATAACAAAAGAAGCAAAACAGCTATCGAGACAGCCAGAGGGACATAAGGGAGGTCCTAGAGCAGTGGTCCCCAAGCTTTTTGGCACCAGGGGCAAGTTCCACGGAAGACAAATTTTTCCACGGACCGGTTGGTGAGGGGATGGTTTCAGGATGATTCAAGTACATCACGTTCATCCTGCACTTTGTTTCTATATTAGTGTATTACGTCATGAAATAGTTACAAAGTCACCTTAAAGCAGAACCAGTGAGACCCCACCTCCGCTCCGTCTCAGATCATCGGGCATTAGATTCTCACGAGGAGCTGCAACCAGATCCTTCTCCCACGCGGGTTACACACGCAGTTGATGGCAGGGTTCTCGCTTCTGTGAGAAGCTAATGCTGCCCTGACCTGACGGGGGCAGAGCTCGGGCGGTGCTGTGAGTGGTGGGGAGGGCTGTTAATACGGACCAAGCTTCACTCACTTGTCTGCCACTCACCTCCTGCTGTGTGACCAGTCCCGGTTCTCTGTGGCCCAGGGGTTGGGGACTGTAGTTCTAGGGTATTAGGCATCCCCAGCTTGAAGAAGCCTCCAAGTAAAGTGGATATTCAACTTCAAATGGGTAGCATCTCTGCTTCTCCCCTCAGGGTGAAAAAAGGCAACCCAGTTCTCCTGGAGGATCCAGTGCTCAATGCAGTTGCTGAAAAGCACAGGCGAAGCCCAGCCCAGGTGGCCCTGCGCTACCAGCTGCAGCGAGGCGTGGTGGTCCTGGCCAAGAGCTTCAGTGAGAAGAGAATCCGGGAGAACTTCCAGGTACACAGAGGGTGCAGGCAGTGGGGATGACAGGGCATATCCTTTGGCATGGCACATGGGCACTTGTGAGGTGTGGGCAGAGCTGTCTCTAGCACACTCTGTGTGTCACGCTGCACTGGCTGTCTCAGCCTCCCACTGCTGATGGGGTGTGTGATGTCCAGGAAGCACAGGGCACAGAGCCAAGGATGGGTCCAAATCCTTGTTCTGCTCCTACAGGATGGCCCTGGGTCAACCATCCCTTGACTTCTATAGCCATAAAGTAAAGGAATTAGATCATGTGAGATTTGGACTTTGCTACAAGAACAGCTACCCAATAAAAGCGTGAGGGCAGATTAGAGATGCCAGTCTCAACTGTTGGAATGAACAGATTCCCATCAGTTTAGCCACTGCATGAATCCCAGGTATATGATAAAGGTCTCATAAACTCTACAAATTCCTACATGAATCTGTGTGTTGGTGGGGAGGGAGAAGAGGGACAGAGGATGTCCCAGGAAACTGAACTGGCCTCTCACAACTCGGACAGGTTTTTGACTTCCATTTGACACCAGAGGATATGAAAACTCTGGATGGCCTCAACAGGAACATGACCTACTTTGGTGATACTTCTCTGTGAGTAACTCACCCCAGTGTGGACACTGGGGTAACCACCAGCGCAGAGGGAGCAGTTTCAGTGGTGTGAAGTCAGGTGCCTGTCTCTTCACTTTCTGCACACAGAGCGTGTGCACCTCACTCAGACCTACCAGGGCTGACAGTCACCCCATCCCTGTGTCCACATCCTACCACTCTCCCCTCTGGACCTGAGGCAGCCCTGCTGACCTCCTTGTACCCCTCACATCCTGGCCTGTCTTAGGGTGTGTGCAGTGGCTGTGTTCTCTGCCAGGAGAGCTTTGTCTGGGTAGCTCACTGGGCTTCTCCCTCACATCCTGCAGGTATCAACCCATATGCCGCCCAACTTCACTGAAAATCTAACTCTTCAGGCATGTCCCCCTCCGCCCTCCATGCAGCTTCATTCCCATTCTTGACAGATGCCTTTCTAACATGCCAGAGTTTACTGACTTGGGGTAACCTTTTGTTTACTACTTCAGAGTGTTGTGTTCTGAGGGAAGCCTTTTTGTTTTGTTTTTGTTCTTAAACTACCATCTCCCTCGGTACTCAGTAAACACTGGTTGAATAAATACCGTAATAGAATGATCCAGAGGTAAGAGATGGAGATGCAGGCAGTAACCCATAAGCAGCAGCAATATCAATCAATAGTAATTATTTAATGATTTAGTGTTTCGTATCTCAAAATTATTACTTTATACACAGTTCACATTGCTAACGTGGAATATCTACCTCTAAGCTGACTATAAATTTTTCTCCTATTAAAGTCATAGATAAATTATTTCTGAGTGCTTGAAATAAATTGAACAGTGAAATTTTTTTATCACCTTTCTTACCATCACCTTAAAATATTAGTATTTATTCACCTTATATATTAAAACACTGGACATTATTTTAAAAGAGAGAGAATTTGGTTTTGTCCTCCTAGGAGTGCAAAGCATACACACAAATAGTTTATCTCCCTACACTGTGGCATGACATCCCTGCACAACCTGATCTACTTGTGTGTGTGGACACACTTACTGTCCACAATGTCTTCATGACAGTGTGAAGCAACAGGGTGCGGTTATTATAAGACAACTTGGATTTGCGCTTACCTAACGGAAACTATGTTAATTTTCATGCTTCTGCCTAAATTTAACAGAATCCTGTCTTTACTCAGTGCAGAAATAGTTACTTGACCAAGACTCTCCCTTTACCTTTTAGATTTGCTCAACACCCAGATTATCCATTTTCTGATGACCTGTAACAACAGAGTCTGTGGCTGCTCTGGAGCTCTTTGATTTTGGCGGATGAATGGAGAACGTCTCTTTCCATATGGCTTAGCCTGCTCCTTCACAAATTCGCTCAAGTTCCCTAATCAGGAAATAAAAGTCTCTAAATCTAGTCCTTTTTTTGTCTGAAGAAAATAAAGATGTATTTTAAACAGCCCCACCCACTGCAGCTTTGGCACTTGCTTTTCTCTCACTGAGGTTGAAGCGTTGGCATCTCTGAAATGATCACAGGGGATGTGAAGTTAAAAAACCACGAACCATCTGGTAAACCTTTGCGTTTGCAAAGTCGAGCTTTTCATCTCTCTGTAGTTCTTATCCTCCTGCTCCTTTTATTCTGTGAATTTTCCATACTATATAATTTTATTAGAACTTATAAGTGGATTTAAAATTTAATCAATACATAATACCCCAAATCTCCAAATTGTAATAAAGAACACTCAGACCAAGAACACAGAAGTTCTCAAATTGAATGGAAGAAGATAAACAAAAGATGCCTACACCCAGATGATCAAGATGTTATTATCTGACCAGGATTTTAAAGCAATCATCACAAAAATGTTTCAACAAGCAATTATAAACAATTTCAACAAATAAAAATGAGAAAGTTTTAATAAAGAGTCTCAGCAAAAAAATAAAAAACATAAAGAATAAGCAAATGGAAACTTTAGAACAGAAAAATACAATGATCCAAATAAAACTTCAGTGAATCTCATCAATAGCATAATGTAAGCATTAGAGGAAGTTATCAGTGAACTGGAAGATAAAACAATATAAATCACCCAATTGGACCACAGAGAAAAAGTAGTCAGTAGAAAGAACAGAGCCTCTAGGACCCGGCGAACCGCATCAAAAGGCCTAACCTGACTTGGCATAAAACCCACTGGGTCCCAGGTGGGGTGGGTAATGTGGCAGTTTATCAGCTGTCTGTCCCCACAGCTGTCACAGCTTAATCAAACTTCAGCAGTTCTCTCGTTCTGAATAGTCTCTAGTTGACTGCATTCTCCTCCCATTGACAAGAGATATTCTTGTTATACTCACATTTTGTAAGAATTCACTGCACGACAGTTGTGCAGAATTTCCTTTGCTGTGATGTGGAAGGTGGGGAGGAGCCCTTCTCAGGCTCTACAGCTCTCACACTTTCCCATTTCCTCTGCAGATGTGACTTTTCTACCCAAGAAACTGCTGTCCTCACATCTCCTTCTGGACTTAATTATACCTCCTCTCTGTAATGTCAGGCCTAGATGTAAATCAAGCATATGTTGACTCACTAGCCCCTGTCTCCAGGCAATGATTCTCCAGTGACTTCCCAGGTAAATTAACGCTGGTCATCTACAGATTGGTTCCTTAGGTTTGAATGAGCTCTTCTGATTTTGTCATCAAACACTCTTTAGCACCGTCAAGGAGGGTCTGGTTTCCCGCAGGTGCCACAGGGAAGTGGGCTTTGTGCTGGCAGGTTCAGACACTGCCACCGAACCACATGTTATCCCTGGAGGGAGATGTGTGCTATTCTCTCCAGAATTAACACCAAAGTTTTATCCATTCTCTCTTATTTGTATAGTTTAAGAAAAAGATGAATTCTAAGATAGTGTGGAACTAGCTGTTCCACAAAGGCATGGGAAAGAACATAAACCCTGAAATAAAACTGCTAACACAAACCATTAAACAAAAGAAAATAAACAGGGTGGTGCCTGTGGCTCGAGGAGTAGGGCGATGGCCCCATATATTGGAGGTGGCGGGTTCAAACCTGGCCCCGGCCAAAAACTGCAAAAAAAAAAAAAAAAAAAAAAGAAAGAAAGAAAATAAACAAAACAACTTTCATGCCAATATCAGGAGCTAACAGTTCACAAGGCAGGAGTCTAGTAAACAATGCTGCCAGGCCTATTTGGAATCACAGTTGTTGCCGCAGACATCCTCATCTCAGCAGAGGAAAGCACTCTGGTGCCTGAGTGGGCAGGACAGACAGAGCCCAGAGTGCTGGTCCCACACTGTGCACATAGCAGCCCATCTGCTTCTGCCACCTGGAGCCCCATGCCCAGCACCTGTGGGCCCTGTGCTGATGGACAGCGAGCCTACCATTCCCATCAGCAGATGGCCGGAGGGGGGCATGATTAGGAGCTCAGCCTCTGCAGCCAGACTCCCTGGGTCCTGTCCCCTACATTGCTTACTGGCTGTGTATTTTGGGGCAACTCATTTAACCTCTCCATCCCTTTGTTTCTTCATCTACAAAATGGAAATGTTGGGGCTCAGGAAACAGTACTTTGAACTGAAGGCCACAGAAGCCAAAGTTTTTCTCTGACCTTCTCTCGCCCTCTTGTCTCTCAGTTTTATTCTCCTCTGAGGCAGAAACTAGGATCCCTCTTCTCCAAGGCAGGTATAGAAACCAGGACTCCTTTTGTCAAAAGTCAGCCATAAAACCTAAAAATATTCCATATAAAAACTGGCCATAAAGAGATTCTCTGAGTCTCCTTGTCTGACTGCAGGTCATGAGACCCTCATTCAGAGAGGGCCCTGCCCACACCCACAGGGAAGGACGCTGCTCAGAGAAGCCAAGAAAGGTCCACACGGACACACAGGCCTTGCTGGTTTCCCGGCTTGGCCTGTCAGTGTCCAGTCATATTTCTACACAGCTATAGATAGAGGACAGAGGTCCTCTACATGACAGAGGACCTAAGCATAAACATGGGCAAGTCCCAATGCCTTTGAGTCTTCATGCTGAAGGCTCCTGTGTGCACACATTAAATACATTTGTTTTCCTTTTCTCTGATTAATCTGCTTTTTGTGAGTTGATTTTTCAGTGAAACTTCAGAGGGCCAAGGGTAAATTCCTACCTTTCTGTGAAGACTGAATTAATTTGATAGTGTGTAGCAACCTATGTAATGGGATATGCAGCAGCTTATGTAACAGCAACCTGCATAATAAGATGTGTAGCAATCTATGTAACAACCTATGTAGCGATCTATGTAACAACCTATGTAGCAATCTATGTAACAACCTATGTAGTGATCTATGTAACAACCTATGTAGTGATCTACCTATGTAGTGATCTATGTAACAACCTATGCAGCAACAGGAGCAGGAACCAGGGCAGCTGCCTTGCAGAGACAAAGTGGTGATTGACTGGGACTGTGGGCTTGCAGAGACAAAGTGGCAGTTTTTTGAAACATTCTAGCAATCGCTAGATGTTAACAGATTGATCAGCTGTGGAATTTCAGTGTGTGTGTGTGTGTGGGGGGGGTCGAGCTTGGGGGAGGGGAGCTTGCTCTCAATAAATAGCAGCTGCGGAGGTTGCTTGGGGCCTTTTCCCTGACATGCATGAGGAGACCCACCTCCTGCAAGGCTTGAGCTTAGAATCCATTGTCCAGCCTGCTTCCTTGGTGATGGCACCAACAATAGCGTACACACACAGACGTGTATCTGGCACACAACAAATATGCAAGTATTAGCGAACATTGACGAGGGACTGGTGTTGGCACGTGGATGGGATTCTAAGTGGCAGGGGCCATCCATGGCAGGAATGCACCTTGGAAGCCATAGCTTTCTGGGTTCTTCTTGTGTTCAAAGCTCCAGAGCCCTGTTGGTGGTGTGTGGCTCTCAGGTCTGTGTTCTGTACTAGCAGAAGGCTGCTGGGCCCTGGAAATCCAGGCAGGAGTTACACCATTGGCACTCTGTTGGCCATAGCTCTCAGACAGAGTCTGTGTGAGAGTCGGGCCATTTAAAGTTGCAAGACCACCTGGATGGTCTGGTTACCTAGAACAAGGACAAGTAAAAGAACTTAGTTTTGTGAAAACACACGGCCCAACAGTGAGGACAACATGCTGCAGACAGAGACCGAGTCTGGACCAACGTTATTATGAGAATGTCAGATGAGAATGGGCCATGACCAGTGTGGAGTCCAGCACAGCACACCGTGCAGTGTTACACCTGCATACACCTGTTTGTGCACACGAGACTCTAAGAACAAGGCCGAATTGCCCTCACACTTCCAGCTGTGTATAATGGTAAGGAAAGGACAATGAGGATGAGAGATGGGCCAGGAGCACTGCTGCAGACACGTAAAGTGTAAGGCACGTATTAGACACCTACGTGGGGAAGGGAAGACAGGAGAGAGGAGGAGGAGGTGGACGAATATATGTGTAACTTTATCGTTGCTCAAGCTTGGAACTAATACACGGTGTATAAATCCAATTCCAAAGCTGTGCACTGTGTCACCCTGGGGCACTACAGTGAACTCACAGGAATGCCATGGGCCTGTCACCACAGAGAACACACACATGGCCAGAAGGATGGTCCACACCATTCCTCCTTGAGCACAACTGTGAGGACACAGACAGACACCCACCGAAGTGGGGAAACAGGCTTCCGCACGCATGTCTGCACCCCAATTTCTAATGTGCACAGGATGGAAACCTGGGTGCTCTAAAAAACAGATGCTGCAGCTAACCACAAAACTGCCACTGGACCAGGGCCCCCCATCCCCTTGAACAGAGATGCCTGCCTCTGTATCCTGCTTTTTATGCCTTTGGTTGCCACTTATTCTTGGATTTTTCCATTCAAATGTAAAGAGAAAGAGCCCATGGAGGAAGGGGCCTATTCAAACAGTCTCCCCTGGAAGCTACTTGACACCATGGGTCCCTTAAAGAGCACACAGTGACATTTTTCTCCTGTGTAGCCTGCTCTGCACTCCCCGCTATGGGGAAGAAGTTCTGTGTGCAGAAAAGCAGAGATACCACCGAAGGGAAGAGGCTTTGTGAGCCCCACTGTTAGAACAGAAAGACAAGGTGTGCGGAGCTGTCAGCTCCTACCTGAAGGAGGGATGGGAAGTACCGGTCAAGAGCGCAGCTGCACACACTCTGTGAGACTTCGCGTGCTTTATACCCCCCCAGTGTTTTCTTATCTTTGTTATCTACCATTTCATTCTTCATAGCAGTTTTACAAAGTGTAAGAAACCCTACAACCAAACAGGCAGTGCAAACACTGCCATCTCCTGCCAGAACTGCAAATAAACTTGAATGTTCATGCTCCTCAAACGCCATCTGCTGGGAGACTTAATTGACAGTTTTCATGTGGTCCTTGGAAGTAAACCCATAAAGTGCAAAGTGCTGTAGCCCATGCTCAGGATTCAGCTGAGCTGGGAGGCCAGAACTTACCCCCATCTAACTGCAGCTCTGTACCTGCTCAGCAACTTCCCCTTCCCGGCCCAGCATCAGGTAACCACTGTCCTGCCCTCTACTTCTGGTTTCGGTGTAAGTGACAAGTGACACGAACAAAATAGTGCAGCTAGATTTGTGACTCTGGGAGATAAAGAAAATAAATACACACACACACACACACACACACATGCACGGGAGCACACAGAGTGCCAGGCACACTGCACCACTTCATCCTGATGCCCCTAGGTAGGCAGTGGTGACAAGTGTGAGGCTTAAGAGACTATCTACCCAAAGTCACACAGCTAACGCGTGGCAGAATCAGAAACATGGAACATTACGTCTATGAGGATGCAGCTAGGGGCGTGTCAGAAACTGCCTGGTTACCCCACTGTAACGAGCCCCGCTCACAGTTCTCTCCTCAGCAACAAACTTCTTTGCATCAGCTGCTGCCTGCAGCAAACCCCTCTGTGGGACCCAGAGCCAGGACATCCTCACAAGCCCAGGTATGTGTGGAAGTCTGGGCAGGGAGCTGGACATGGGAAACTAAGGAACAAGACGACGGTGAAGGGAACGTCAGAGTCGTAACCCATCCTGGATGAGAGTCCTCAACAACCTTGTGAGGTGCTGCAACGACCCTACTGAACAGGGGAGGAGGCCGAGGCCCTGATAGGGGAAGTGGTCCACTCAAGAACACACAGCCCTCAATCCAGATTCAGCATTCCTGACCACGGAAAAATGGATTTGGGAAGTGACGCTGGTGAACTGTCCTCAAATTAGATCCCGCTGGCCCCCAAGAACCCCTGCCTGCCTTCCCCAGGCCTGGTACCAGATGGGGCACCAGCTCTAAGAGGCTGGCACGGAGATGGATGAGGTGGGCATAGGAAAGGGGCACCATGGGGCAGGCATCAGACTTTCTTTCTGCTGAGCTCCCTTTGTACAGCAGCCAAGGAGTCAGACAGAAGTACATCCCGGGGGCATCAGTGCAAGACTGACGGCACAGAGCTAGGCCAGGTGCATGGAGAGGTGGCAGCGAGGGCAGGGACCAGGGCCCTGGTAAGCACTAGTCCAGGTACCCACTGTGCACCCAGCCAGCCTCGGGTGAACACCTCTGCCAGGCCTCTTTCTGATGCACAGAGTCTCAACAGGCTACACGAGCAGATTCGGGCAATGAGCCATACTTCACCTCTGGTTTGGGGTTTCCACAATAATTTGACTTACCAGAAGACTTTGTTAAAATAGTATTTAAAAATTTAAATTTAGATTTTAAATGAGAAAAAAGAAGCCTTGCTTTTAAACTGAAATGGTGTCTCCAATTTACCCCACTTCCCTTTCCATGTGTGGAGGGAAGGATTTTGCTTTGAATCACTGGGGGTCCTGGTAGGCATTGGAGGTCAGACAAGATGGGCCTGGCTGGCACGTGTGCAGCAACTCATGATGTCCCATAAGACAATATTTTCTTAAAATGTGAAGGTAAATTTTATTCATGAGTCCTCCATACCTCTTTTTCAGAGAGTAGAGGCCACACAAGCTGCCATGCAGAAATCCCATTTCTATCACTCAGAAAACATTCAATCCTTCCGACTTCTCAGGGGGAAATCCACCCCACCTACCTGTGGGGGGGCCTGTCCCTGCATCGTGGTTGACGCCATCACCAGTGTCCATCCATCCAGGCTGAGCAGGAACAAGGGGAAGGGAGGACGTGACCTCAGTACTCTATGTGGAAAGGATAGTCTTTGTGATTTTTAGTTCTGAAAAACACGTGAAAAATAGAAGCAAGAATGATTAATTTTGAGGGAAATATTCTCAGATGGTATAGTTATGTATTTTTAAACTCCTTACTCTGTGAAGCTAGTCTTGACTTCATTCAGCGGCCCATCTTCAAACAGAAAAGATCATAACAAGAAGGTTTAGCTAACCTGTCCAGTAGGTGAATACCAAACATCTGCTCAGGAACCACCACCCAATCTGTAGCTTGCTCCCTCCACTTTAGGAAGAAGGAACCATATTTACGTGGGGAACGTGGCCAGCCGGCGGTTCCTGTTCAGCTCGAGCATGGCCTCCATATCTTCTTCTGTTAATTCAAAATTGAACACCTAGAACCAGAATAGTGTTCATGGGAAACTCAGTTCACATGAACAGAGTGTATGTCACCTACAAAGTCCTGGGGGAGCCCTGCCAGGGGCACGCAGGAAAGAGCCAGACCACAGAGCTCACCTGGGTCATAGCCCAGGTCCTCACATGAACTTTGATTTTGATCGTTTGGCTGGTGCTGGCTCAGCCTTGGCTATGCTCAGGAAACCTTGGAACATAAAGTGTATTCATTTTATGGGAGTAAAGGACATTTGGGAAGACCCTCTTCCTCAAAAGCATCTGTTCTGCACACCCCACCCACAAGGGAGCCATGATGGCCCTGGGACTACTAGTGTTAATAGTATCATCCACATCACAGGGTAATTTTTCTGAGTAACTGCTTTTCTCCCTCTAAAATAATACTCTGACCTCTACCCTTAGTTGCCCCAACACGCTAAGGAACATGGCCCACTTCCACACGTGCAAACTTCTTGCAACGGTGCCAGTTCCAACCCAGCTGTGGGGCTGAGTCAAAGGAGAGGGAAGAGTGGACTACTGAGTGACCCCAATGTGTCCAGAGGGTGGGGGGGGTGAGGGGACCCCAACCTCTATCCCCACAGGAGACTTGTGGTTTGAAAGCCGGGAGAAATCTTCCCCACAGCATTAGCAGGGGCTCTGACTGTGGGGATCTGGGGCTGGCAGTGGCTGGAATGAGGAGAAGAGGGCACGAGGCCAAGAGTGAGCAGTTGGTTAAGAGTCCCTACCCACGAAGGGCCATTGGTGCAGCATGGCTGAAGGGTGTCTGGGGCCCGGCACCTTGTCCTGGCAGCTCTGAGGGACCCTGGCACTCTGCATGACTTGCAGGTCTCTACCACTCCCCCAGGCTGGTCCCATGGACCCAGCTCCTGACTCCTCCTAACAGGACTTGTGCCTGTCCATAGCCATCACATCATATCTGCTTTGGTCCCTTGGGTCTTGCATCTGCATGTGGGCACATGGACAGCACTGCCCCCAGTGTGCACGACCTCATGTGAGGGCACTGATGGCACCGCCCCCGCCCACCCCTCAGTGTGCAGAGACCTGTGGTGAAGGAGCAGGGCATCCTAGCTGTGCCCTGAGACCCTACGGGAGAGGAAGCCCTAAGACTAAAGCCCTTGGGTCACTGAGGAAAGGCTGATCACTGACGCTGACAGCCCAGAAGACTAGGCCTCTGAGGTGTCATGCCACAGAGATCTTGGGGCTGTTTATACAGGAGTCAGCTTGCCCCAAGGAAACCCTCTAACACAGTGGTTCTCAATCTTCCTAATGCCGCGTCCCTTTAATACGGTTCCTGTGGGTCGCGTCCTTTACCTGGATATTCTCTCTAATCCACTTTGGGGTGACAGATTTGACAATGACTATCGTATGCCTCTGGATCTGAAATCGGATCATAATCTGTAAGGAACGAAAGGTCTAACATCACACAGAAGGAACCCCCAGGAAGTCAAACCCACGCTATTTCCTAAGAGTTTCATTCTGCAGTGGACGTCCAAAGGTCAAGGATGGTAGGAGCTGTCGCTATGAGCTCCTCCACACCAAAAGTCTGCAGGGTCAGGGGAGCGTTTCCAAGCAGCTCTGTCAGGACATCGTGATGACAGTCGTCAGCCAAGAGGAGGTCCGAGGTCATCCTCACTCTTACTGGGGTGGATGTGTTAGCTCACATCCAATGCCCCAAATGAACTGGACATCAGCCTAGTGAAAACTATCTGGTCCACTTCAGACTTGCTGTGCACGCAGCCGGTAGGGTGGAGGCCGAGGTCCTGGGAACCCACCCTCGGTGTCTACATAGGCCAAGCGGCCAGAGCTGAGGCCAGTAAGCTGCCCCACGAGGCTCTGGCAAGTCCTCAACTCCTCCAGGGGCACCAATCCCTTCCCAGGATCGGCCAGGCCCCAGGACTCTGGGAGGATGTGCGTCTCCCCGCAGGACAACCCTCCGCGTACCTGAGCTGCAGACTTGTTGTGCTTCCTTGCGATCTTCTCAATTACTGGGTCCTCCATCATGTCAAGCCCCTCCCTAGAGAGACACGCACAGGGTGGTGAGCTGGAGGCCAGCACGGGTGCTCCTCTCTTTAAAAAGGAAAACCTTTCACCAAAACGAAAGATCTGCTATTTTCTGATTGCAATCATGAAGCCTGTAGCAAATGTAAACAATGCGGAAAAGCGCCTCACTCCAGATTTACTGTCTGTGGATAAGCGCTGCTCATGTTTCCGTGGGTTTAGCTGCTCAGCCTCACTTTTCAGGTGTATTTTTTGCCTTTTCTCGAGAACCAGGTGGCAACATCAGAGCGCATGAGGCAGTGGGTTCTCCTTGCTGTGAGGTGCCCTCTGACACTCCCAGACTCTGAGGTGTGTCAGCTGTCCACTGCAGGCCCTAACAGAGGGCCCAGAGTACCATCAACCATATTTGCTGAGAGCAGCAATACACTCTGAAAAAGTCACCCCAAATACCAACAAAGTTATTACTGTGAACATGTGGAACGTTTACTATAGGACTGTAAGAGATTTTGAAGATGACCAGAGTCTCTATCCCTCAACAGCTGTCCAGGCAAGCGACCAGCCCTAATAACTTTAGGAGCCATTTTATTAACAAATAGTCCTGTTACTAGTCTGTGACAAGCTAATCACAGTCCTCAAAATCTCCTAAAGGAAGCATCAGCATAGGTTTTCTTTCTCTCTCTCTGACGGCAACTCGTCCACTCCACCAGGGCCACCTCTGCCCCAAAGCACAGCTGCGGAGTGTGACTCTCAGCTGCTACCAAGTCCACACTCTATTTCACAGGGAAACAGACAGGGGGTAAAATCCAAGTTATTTTAGCCTTTCTGGACTCCCAATGTGCCCAGGCACTGAGCCGAGGGCTGGGAGTGGAGTGGGTGAGACGCCCTGCTGCACCCAGGCAGCTCTGACTAGTGGGAGGGACCGTGACCACCGGTGGCAGGTCCCGGCAGGCCGACAGGGGCCGAGCACAAAGCACCAACAGGACGGGCAGAGGCCCTGGAAGAGGCGGTGCTGCTCTGGACCTTAAGGCGGAAATCAGAGTTAGCTGCAGTTTAAAAATGTAAGGTTCTGGGTAAAAAGAACAGACTGCGGAGACTGAAAGGAACATGTTCTCCCCAAGGAGTCACAACTTCATGTGGTGGATCCACTGAATGTCTGCAGGGAGGGGAGATGTGAGGCCAGAGGCCAGCAGGAGCCGTCAGCTGACCCTCACAGGTCACCCCCGAGGCAGAATTTTTAAGCAGGAGAGTGACACAGTCATATGGAGACGACTTCCTTCAGCCACTGTGCAAATAGTCCATGGGTAGGTTTGGGGGCAGGGGTTAAGGGCTCCTATGATAAGCGTAGGGAATTCTCACTCAACCAAGGCAGCACCAGCAGCAATAGAGATCAACAGACAAAGTCCAAGTTCTCCTGGCAGGATCATCACTGGATCCTGGTGCTGGCTAGACTGGGGCACGAGTTCCACCTTGGGTGGCTGATTGAGTGGGTGGTGGCCCCTTAGCTGATCCAGTGAGCACAGCACCAACGGCAGGTCTTGGGGTGTTTGTGAAACCTACTGACTGAGAGGTCTGGGGATGTCCTCACATAGGTCAGCAGCAGACAGGCTCACCTCAGGCTGGCTACATCCCTGCAGAGGGCCCTGCCCCAGGGCAGCCCACCCAGGGCCACTCTGGCTTCCAGCTCCCCTCCTTCTGCCCAGAAGCATGAAAACTGTGGACAGCCCTGAGGCCCCTCCATGCCCTACCCACACATCCACTGAACCCTTCTCCAAATCTCCCACTAGGACCCCAACTTACACAGACACTGACCATCCTTACCAGGAGCTACCGAGAGGCCGGTAAACTGTTACAGACACATTTCTGGACTGGCAAAATTTAATCAGGTCCTTCTGATTCAGATATGGGTGGCATTCAATCTACAAAAAGAATCACCATTTACATGACAATGCTGAACACAAGGCCTACCAGGAAGCTCTACGGAGAAGACCTGCTTCTATGTCTTGGCTGCTACTGGCCCATCTGGAGGCCTGAGCGCTTCTGAGAGGAGGGTGGGCTAAGCCATGTCCAAGACCCAGATGCTGTCAAGGTCTCTCCGTCTATGGCCTTGCAGGTATCTCCCTCATCTGGATGCCCCCACGGCACCCGTTCAGCAAGGCCATCCCTGGCCCCTCTGAGCTCCCAGTCCCCTGTGTCCTGTGCAGCACCTGCCCTGACCTGATACCTCACCAAGTTTCATGAGGACAGAGATTTTTGTCTCAATTCTTTTTTGCTGTTCTTCATGGATCTCTCCCAATACTGAGAACAATCTAGACATTGTGGACGGTGCTAAAATAATCTGTTGAATAAACGCACGAACCTGGGGAGTTACATGTGAGAACGACACGTTCCAGGTGGACATATTCACTTAGCGTGAATTAAAGAGAACTATGAATAGTACTTCTGCTGGTAGGAGCACACCTGTTTCTATTCCGCTGTGTCCCTCCTCCCACTAGTGTGAGCTGTGTTGGGGCTGCCAGCTTCATCTCTGAGTTGGTGGGTGGTGATGTAAGAACTGTCCACACCCTATTTGACTGAGTTCGTAGATGCTGTGATGAGCTATCTAGTCGTTCTCCCTGTGTTCACAGGGAAAAGCCAACTGCAGAGATGCTCTTTGTGTCTGAAATCGGGCTATAGCCCCTTCCCATAAGCATAGTAATGCCCAGGCAGTGGGGGGCCCTGCAGCTCCCCAGGCATTGCTTATTCTCCAAAACAGCAGGGGTGACTTGAGGAGCCAGGCTGGCTCAGTTGGGTTGGATTGGCCTGGAAGGCTATGCAAAGTCCCAGCAGGGGTGGTCAAAGGTCATTTCCAGAAAGGGGGGGAGGCGCCAGGGCCCAAGCAGCCTCTCCAACCTGTGGGAGAGGAGCTCTGTGACTCACCAACTGGCCATCAGGAGTGAGCTCTGTCCCTCTTTCACTACTCCTGACCTGAGAGTTTCCTTCCAGTGTCTGTTTGCAAACAGGTGCCCAAACCCATCATGCTCAGCAGTGATGTGGGCCAGGAACCTCCCCTCCACAGGGTGTCCCCCAGTCTGACAGCACAGCTATCTGTTGGGGGGTGATTACTCCATTAGATCATCACAGCTCGGCCCCACACTGTATTCTCCTGTCAAAAGCCTCCCAAATTGAGCTTTCAGATCTCTCCCTGAGCCTCCTAGCAACTTGCTGAAGTCTTGGGGGCACAGGATCTGGCCTGCACATATGACCCACTGGTGTGAATCTCTGAGGAGTGCCAGTAGGCAGAGAAGTCCCAGATGGGGCACCCTTGGGTCCAAGCCAGGTACTCAAGAGGCAAAGCGTGGGCCCCATCTCTGTGGAAACCTCAGACTAGAGGATGACGTGCCAGCTGGGGGAGGGGGCTGCTCCCCAAATCATGGCTCATGCTCCCTCCTGGCTGCAGTGGCAGGGGCGTGAAGAGTCTGAAGGGAAGAGCTGGGACCCTGGCCCCCGGAAGGAAGCTGCACAGGGTGTCCAAGCTCTAGGGTCATGCTAGTGCACCACATAGCTCAGTGGCTGCAGCAGTGCCTGGGCTCAGAGGGTGGAGAAGCATCCAAACAACTCGTAGCCTATGGTCACCGAAGGCGAGTAGGCAGGGGAAACAGAATCCCCACTCACTGGGCTCCGCGCCCCTCTGGGTTTGATCTGCACCAGGATCTTTTCTTCTTTTTCCTTTTCCTGTTCTGGTTTGCATTTCCCTCCATGAAGTCCCTGGCAGGCTCTGGCACTTCTTCCTCTGACCCACACCTGAAGTGTGCCCATTCCCCCTCTCCTTTATCTGAAGCCCTTCCTTCTCTTGGGATGCCAGTCAGCCGTCCTGGCCTCTCTCTGTGTTATTGAATAGGGCTGTGCTGTGCAGAGGTGGGACGCTGGTCTTACTCCGTGTCTTGAACTAGAAGCTAGCTGCAGAGCTACGCTCCGTCTCTGAGAGTTTATCAGCTGCCTTCTCACACGTGCACTTTCACACTCTAATATCCATGCACAAGTCCTTTCTGCAGCACCTCTCTGTGTTACAGAATGAAGTGCACATACCATGTCCACAGTCTGCGAGTATAGTGTGAGGCTTCTGGCCACCTACACCTTCCTGCTGTGGGCTGCATAGGCTGGAAGAGATAGAGGGGGCTCTATGCCCCTCTAATGAGGGCAAGGTACCTGCCAGGACCCTGACCCTTTCTGAACACACCTGCTAAACCTGCCTGTAACCGTTCCATCCATCCTCCTGTTTCCGGACGAGTCATGGGGACGTAACAGCTGGGAAGCCAACTATACCAGGTAAGCCCTCTGATGGTTCCACCAGCTTACCTGGTTGGTTATTGGCTTGAACCTCAACCCAGGCTTATCCAAAATCCTCTGTAGCTGTTGATGGTTGAAATTTGACACCCCAATGTACTTCACCAGCCCTGCGATGACCAGATCCTCCATGGCCTAGAAGAGGACACAGGACTCTGTTGGGTGCACAGGCACAGCTCACTCCACGGGTAATCCACACCCCTAAGCAACTTTGTATAATGTTCTAAAACTAGAAATACCCAAAATTTAAAGAATATTTTACTTTAAGCTTCCAAAGCATTTTTGTACTCAAGGTGTACTACCAGTTCCATTTCTTACTGGTGGGGGGAGGCTGGGCAAGTTACACGACCTCACTGAGTCTCCATCCCCACATCCTCAAAAGCAGGACTACTTGTCCACTCTAGAGTTATTTTAGTGTTATGTGAAATCATGTGCAGAAGGCACTTTAGCTGGTGTCTAGCAAACACACAACACATTTCAGCTGTTCTTCCTATTAGAGGCAACACAGCAGACAGAAAGAGCTGGGACCCTGGGACCCGTGGTCCCCACGGTCAGTCTCTGTCTCACTGATGGGTTCCTCCCCTGAGACTTCTCCCTGTCCGTGGTCCCCACGGTCAGTCTCTGTCTCACTGATGGGTTCCTCCCCTGAGACTTCTCCCTGGGACCCGTGTTCCCCACGGTCAGTCTCTGTCTCGCTGATGGGGTTCCTCCCCTGAGACTTCTCCCTGGGACCCGTGTTCCCCACGGTCAGTCTCTGTCTCGCTGATGGGGTTCCTCCCCTGAGACTTCTCCCTGGGACCCGTGTTCCCCACGGTCAGTCTCTGTCTCGCTGATGGGTTCCTTCCCTGAGACTTCTCCCTGTTCGTGGTCCCCTTCCCTGGAGGACCTGGAAGACTGCAGGTGCTCCCATGGCCTCACCCATCACACTGTGCCCCAAACTCAGCAAGTTTAAGTTTGAACTCACATTCCTCCTAGGCCTCACATGTGCCATCCTCTGTCCCGGTATGCTGGTTACTGAGACACACCTACCCGGTCAGCCATTGTATGGTTTACAAAACACATGTACTTGGTCAGCCAGTCCATGGCCTACCTCCCTGGGACTCTCAACTTCAGTGCCTCTCTGAATCCCCTGCTCATGACTTTATTTCAAGCTTTACTTGGGTTTCCTTTCAACCCTGGAAACAGGCTGGACACTTGGTAACCATGCCCATGCTGCTCCCACCTCCCCAACCCAGGCTTCTCCAGGCTCCAACATCACCCTCTAAAATGCTGACAATACAACTAAATGGAACTATAAAACATTATAGTGGATACTGCTGAATAATGGGAAAATGGGGCTTTAAATGTTCTTTTTTTTACTCTGCTCCATTTTCTGGAATAATAATATGATTTTTAAAATAAAAAATAAATATTTGAGAAAAAAAAGGAGGTCTGTATTAGCTATCTCTAACACAATATTTCAGAGAGAGGTGTTGTATTAAACCAAAAGCAGTAAGAACATGACTTTAGGTCTCTGAGTTCTTTGGGTATTTATTCCTAGTTAATATGCAAACCCTGCATCTCGAGTAGACAACCCTGGTGTCTTTGAACAATAAGAGCAGGTCTCAACACTCCCTGTTTGGAGACCAACCACATAGGAGAAGCTGCCTGGGGGTGTGGGTCAGCTTACCTCCCAGGTGTCCAGGAAGTCAGAGTCACTGGGAATGACCATGCTGGCACGGTCCAGAGGCAAGTCTCTCTCTCCAGGCTGTGAGAACCAGAAGAAAAGGAGCTTATCCAGGCTTGTGAGAAGCCTGGGTAGAGGGAAGATGGAGATGTATGAAAAAAACTCCATGTGTAAGAAGACCAGAGTCTTCTGGCCTGTCGCTAAACCACCCCAGTCTAGCTGTGAGACTTCCCTTCTCCAGGCCTCAGTCCTCTCCTTTGTAAGACCAAGAACTGTGTGGGCTGGATGACTGGCAAAGTCTCAACTACCCTTGAAGTTCATTGTCCATTTCACACAAGGTGAGAAAGGAAGACCTTGGGTCCTTGCTAATGACCAGAAAATGCTTCAGTAATTTCAGGTGAAGAGTAGGAGAAGGGAGCTTCTCTCATGTCTTAAAAGCACAATCAGCCTTCTCCCAACTCCATGTCAGGATCCTCTTTCCCTCCCCCAGGTTCCCATGATGATGAGAGATGGTAATGTGAGAACACAAAGATGCATGGGGGGTGGAATGCAGAGTATGAACCGGTACAGGGCGAGGAGCTGAGGTCACGTCTCAGAGATGGTGCAGGTATTGACTTGCAAGCCACTGCCTTGCTCACGCAGAGTCCTGTGTAGCACATGACAGGGCAGATGGCAGACACACCTTGTCACGTTCCTGAGCAATGGTGGTGGAATGTCAAAAGTTCCAGCCTGATCCACATCTCAGGCATTTTCCACAATAAACTGAAGCAACAAACTTCCAAGTGTCACTTCAAAGCCACATCCTATGCTGGCCTTCACCTAGACCTCCACAAAAATGCCATCTTGCTTCATCTTCGGACTCTGATGTTCTGACTGTCCAACATCCTGGCAAGCCTAGAAGTTCCTACCACACAGAGGACACGTGACCAGCCTGCACTGCTCTCCTCTGGAGCTGCTGAGTGAAACGAGACCTTTCCTTTTTTACCCCCTGGATATCCAAGGACAGGGACTGCCAAAGGATGTGTGCCCACAGAGAGTGGCATGTCTGACCTGGACAGAACATAAGCTTCTAGACCCAAATAACCTTAAATTTCCTGTACTGTAGCCTTGTTATCTGTACAGCGGGGTTATCAACAGTGCCCACCTGACCTAACAGTGGGTGGATTAAATTGGTCCTTTACATATGTAAACAATGCCTGGTACATAATTAAAATCACGCTGGCTGCAGTCAGTGCAGCACAGACGTTATCAGTGCCTAGTTATGACTCTGCACATGCTGAGTCAGCCCTCTCGTTTTGCTCTCCAGGAATCTTCTGTCCCCTGGCAGTGTGACTGGTGGACAGCCGGCTACATCCTTTACTCAAACTAGATACAAACCCTTAGAGCAGTGGTTCTCAACTGTCCTAAGGCTGCGGCCCTTTAATACAGTTCCTGTGGGCCACGACCCACAAGTTGAGAACCACTGCCTTAGAGTAAAGCTGCATTAGAAATGAGGTGGGTTTTGCTATTTTATTCTGAAACAATAACCAACAACTGGCACACATTATGGGCTCTCCCTCACACAGGTGGGTCTATAGGACCTGAGAAGCAAACATTGCTCCTTCCAGTGTGGGAAGAACACTCAAGAACTTCTAGACTGGCTAGATGCCCATAGCTCAATGGTTAGGATGCCAGCCACAAGTGCTGGGGCTGGTGCATTCGAATCCGGCCAGAGCCTATTAAAATAGCAAAGATAACAACAATAACAGCCAGCCAGGGGTTGTGGCAGGCACCTATAGTCTCAGCTACTTGGGAGGCTGAGGCAAAAGAATTGCTTAAGCCGAATAGTTTGAGGTTGCTGTGAGCTGTGACACTATGGCACTCTACCGAGGGCAACACAGTGAGACTCTGTCTCAAAAAAAAAAAAAAGAACTTCTGTATTTCACAGGTACCCCTTGTGTGACTGGGACATTGCCCAGGCAGCCTGTCATCTCAGCTGAAAGCAGATGTGAAGGGGTGTCTGGCCAGGCCCACTGAGAATGAGAGGGAAAGCTGCTGAGGAAGGTTTCACCATCTGGAAGGGGGAGTGAGTGAAGAACTGAAGAGAATAAAACCAAGTGGAGAAAAGAATCTACTTCCTAACCAACCAGACCAGTGGTTCTCAACCCACAGGAACTGTATTAAAGGGCCGCGGCATCAGGAAGGTTGAGACCCACAGAACTAGACCCTGTTGCAGGTGAACAGGTAAGTATCTCCCATGGTGCAAAACATCAGTCACTCCCCCAAGAGAACAGAGCCTGTCGGCAGAGTGAAGGCCCAGCACTTCACAGGAACTCAGGAACGGCTCAAGCAGAAGCTTTGAGCAGCAGTATTTCCTTGTCTGATTCCTGCTTTCACCACACTTGGGTGGGAGGGTGGGGAGGAATGTACCGGCTCTGAGAAAAAGTGACTGGCTTGAAAGACAGAACTGTGGGGGCCTCAAAGGTCTTCCAATCCAACCCTCTCCTGAGCTGAGGCCCCGAGATATCAAGAGGCCTGCGCAGGCCATGATCCCTAGCCTGTGGCAGGTGTGGAACTGAAACCCACCCTGACTGCTGGTCCATGCTCTTTCCACACAGGATGGGCTGTGCCTGCAGGTAGGAGGGGCCTGCAAAGTGCGTATCTAACCACCTGTGGAACGTTACCTTGAAACCCATGGGCCAGTGTATGACGTAGAGGTCCAGATAATCCAACTTCAAGGCCTTCAGACTCCTGCTGCACGCTGTCTTCACCAAGGACTTCTTGTGATAGGTACACCACAGCTACAAAGGAGAGGGACACCACTGTCATGAACGGCCACCATGCAGAGCTGACACAGTAGCTGTTCCTTGGCCACACAAAGCTGTTGTCTTGGACTAAAAACATTCATGATGAGACAACAACAAATATAACACCACAGGGTCTGAGGGAGCGATGGTGATGTGTCCTCAACAGGGATGGGCTCCAGAGCTGGGCTCTTTCTGCTCTGATTCCCGCTCAAGGGAAGTCTGCGATATTAGGAGATAGCTGACAGTTATTTGAATCTATTGAGACCAAACACCAAAACCAAAATAAAACAAAACAAAAAGGAAATTCCTGAAGGCAGAAAGAATATGAAGAAAAACCAGGATCTCTATATTGTTTCCCACTTAAACAGATTCTATGTTAAAGGTGCTCTGTTCCCTAAGCATCATTACCAGCAGGTTGGACTGGGTGGGATGCCAGCAGGTTGGACTGGGTGAGTTGCCAGCAGGTTAGACTGGGTAGTTACCAGCAGGTTAGACTGGGTGAGTTGCCAGCAGGTTAGACTGGGTGGGTTACCAGCAGGTTAGACTGGGTGGGTTACCAGCAGGTTGGACTGGGTGGGTTGCCAGCAGGTTAGACTGGGTGGGTTGCCAGCAGGTTAGACTGGGTGGGTTACCAGCAGGTTAGACTGAGTGGGTTGCCAGCAGGTTAGACTGGGTAGTTACCAGCAGGTTAGACTGGGTGGGTTACCAGCAGGTTAGACTGGGTGGGTTGCCAGCAGGTTAGACTGGGTGGGTTACCAGCAGGTTAGACTGGGTAGTTACCAGCAGGTTAGACTGGGTGAGTTGCCAGCAGGTTAGACTGGGTGGGTTACCAGCAGGTTAGACTGGGTGAGTTGCTAGCAGGTTAGACTGGGTGGGTTACCGCAGGTTGGACTGGGTAGTTACCAGCAGGTTAGACTGGGTGAGTTGCCAGCAGGTTAGACTGGGTGGGTTACCAGCAGGTTAGCCTGGGTAGTTACCAGCAGGTTAGACTGGGTAGTTACCAGCAGGTTGGACTGGGTGGGTTACCAGCAGGTTAGACTGGGTGGGTTACCAGCAGGTTAGACTGGGTGAGTTGCCAGCAGGTTAGACTGGGTGGGTTACCAGCAGGTTAGACTGGGTGAGTTGCCAGCAGGTTAGACTGGGTAGTTACCAGCATGTTAGACTGGGTGAGTTAATATATACTCCCTTACATTTATCTAGCTATTTCCTGCCACAGCTCCTGTTAAGTAGAAAAAAAACTTGTTTTTCCCTCTCCCCTCCCCCCATTATACTTCTATTGACCGTGACAGCAGCTGACCTGATGCTGCCATCACAGCAAGTAAAAAACAAAAATGCTAAGTCGAATGAAAGCAGAAGATTAAATGAATGAAAACCAATGACAGGTGTGAAACATTGAAAACAAATGACAGGTGTGATGCATTAACAGGATGAACAAGCAGACAAAACCCGGAACTAAATACATCACACTGTGAACTGTAGTTGCCTCTAGATCAGTGGTTCTCAACCTTCCTAATGCTGCAGCCCTTTAATACAGCTTCGTGGTTTGCGATCCACAGGTTGAGAACCGCTGCTCTAGATGGTGAATATATAAGTAATTTATTTATTTTTAGTTACATTTCTACGACTTTTTCAAATTTCCAAAACGATGAGCATACTTCCGCTGCTGGTTGTGATCCACTCAGAAGCAACTTGTCCTCAGATCATGGGGTGAGTCTCAGGACCCCAGCTGTCTGCATCTTCTCTTAACAACTGAGAGGAGAGGCTCTTGCCTCAGCCAGGCACACACCAAAGCCTCTCCCTTGCCACCCTCTGCTGTGTGTCGACAGCAATGGTGAATGACAACAATCAGCCATCTAAGAAACATGTACAGCTCCTTACATGGCTAGACCGGGGCTGCCAGAGCCTGCCCTGTGCACCACCCAGCCCCACTTCTCCTGGCTCTGTGACCTCACACCATGTGACTGGGGAACAGGCTTCTGTTAGATCCCTGCACTTGCCGTGCTGGGTCACGCCTGTGTCTGCGTTCAAACTGCTCCTTCTGTTTGAAATGCCATCCCCAGCACTGTCACTTGCACCACTCCAAGAGGTTCTTCTTCAGTAGATCTGGGGTCAGATTGGGAATCTACATTTTAACAGTCACGCCAGGTGGTTCTGAGTTTGGGAATCACTGTGCAGACAAGAATTAGTGAACGTTAGGGCTGTGTCCTACTTGCCACTGTAACCAGCACGCTCATTACTCAATCAATTTGTGTTTCAGGGATCTATCATTAATTGAGGGATTCCTGTGCATGCCACCCAAATGACCAAATACATAATATGAAGGAAATAAACTTACAAAGAATAACTGGGTTTGTTTGTGAAACCGTGAAAGTTCTTGTTACTTCTGATTCAAACATGAAATAGTTCTCATCTTCCATAAAGACACTGAAGAGCCCTCTAGGTGTGCCAGATTAGCCCTGAGTGTCGGAGACCCTGACATCCTCACTGCTGAGAAGCCCTACCTTACTGGAAATGAACAGATCCTCCCTATTGATGGCACCGTCCTTGATCTTGCAATGGATCCCTGCGCCAACTTCACTCTCGTTATGGTATAAGTAAGCGCAGTCGAAGAGCCGGTACCCGGAGTCAATGGCCGCCTTTACTGCCTCAGTCACTTCCCCTGGATAGGCCTGCAAAACAAAGCCAATACCAGTATTCCTCCCAGTCAAAGGAACCCAACCCAGATTTCTCCCTTTCACCCAAAAATGTGGAGCCAAACGATATATGAAATAAGTCACTGAATGTCAGAGTCAGAAAGGAGTTTACAAATAATCTATGTTCCCACTTCACATATTTCAGGAAAAGCTACAGCTATTTTTAGTGCCTATAGAGACCGGAGCTAATTGGTGTGCTTCGTGGATGATCATGAGTAACAACAGTTGAGACCTGAAGGCATCTAAGACCCGTCCTGTGCCCTCAGTGACCACACAGTCTAGCTGTACCAGTGAGCAAGCATGGACTTGCACGAAGGTAACTGGCTCCACACAGGGGCCCAACCCTGAAAGAATAGTTGGGGGGCCGTAAACAGTCTGGGGGTTCCAGAAGAACAGTCACTCTAAGGCCAGATCAAGCAAGGAAAGGAACTAGAGCTGGGGGTGGGGTTGGCCGGGGGAGGTTTACAAGCTCATCATATCAAAGCTTCATAAAGGGCTTTATAGTTCACAACGCACTTTCTCACTTGAACTTCATAGTAACCCTGGGAGTTTCATCTGTATAATTAATTACCTTCACCTAACAAGCAACAGAGTCAGAGTGGCTGAGAGATGATGAATATGAATATCCATTTTATAGAAAAAGGACCCAAATGCTAAAAGAAAAGAGAAAATAAAAATAAGGATGATCCCCTTCCAGGCGCCGCCTGCCGACTACCGTTCCCAGTGCTAGGCCCGCCCCCTTCGCCCGTGTCCATCACTGCGTGCGGAAGCACTGCCATCATGTCTGACAAATTGCCCTACAAAGTCGCTGACATCAGCCTGGCGGACTGGGGACGCAAGGCCATGGACCTTGCGGAGAACGAGATGCCGGGCCTGATGCGCATGAGGGAGATGTACTCGGCCTCCAAGCCCCTGAAGGGCGCCCGCATTGCCGGCTGCCTGCACATG
>CAUYTI010047669.1:0-16665 GCA_963575145.1 Galago senegalensis
CACCAGTCGCCTCTTCACGAGGGGCCTCCCCTCTGCATCCACTGTCCATTGGGTTTCACAGCCTTGGCGAGGTCTGCAGACATGAAGGAATATCAATACTCTGCTTAGCTGAAGCACTTTCTTCCTGCCCTGACATTCCCAGCCTCTGCCACTTTAAAGAAGAGAAAAACAAACCCTTTATTAAATCTAAGAAGGGGTTGCTGTATGTCTAGCAAAGTCAATCTGTGGAAATGTTTAATACTCACAGGAATACATATGGGAAGTAGTTGTACTCAGTCTGGTTTGCTGACATTTAACCTAATTTTATTTTATTTTTATTTCTAAAAATTTTATTTCTAAAACTTTCAGATTTGATTTTTTTTGGAGGGGGGTTTTAAACACTGCTCTGTCGACAAGTTATGTATCAGCTGTCCCCTGAGTGTTGACAGGGGATAAAGCGGAAATTAAGTCTCTTATTCTATGGTAAATACTTTCAGCCATAGTCGTTCCTTTTATGTGTATACACAGCATTCAATCGGAAAGTTCAAGTGCCCTCTGAGACTGAGAAAAAAAATTTCATTAAAGTTTACTGTCTTGCATAGCTCTTACTTTTTAAATGTCAAAAGTTGATGAAAATGCTGTTGCTATAAAAAAAGTGATATAAATGTTCAGCAAACTAAATTTATGTAAATCTAGATTTCCTAAGTAACTCTAGTAAGATTCAGGATAGTGTTTTTTTCATGCTTAAATTAGGGCACTGAGTATTCAAAATTACAATTCTTTAACACTTCTATAACTTTGTGCTTATATAATAATTATGACAATAAACTTTAATTAGATACTCCATTCTGGCCATATAATTCCGCAAAAGTAGGAAACACAGTGGGGACAACTAGAACAGCAGGGCAGACAGACTGAAAAAAAAAAAGTGTGTCGCATATTTTACCATCTACCATAAAAGTTCCGTTTAGGTTGGAATTCCAAGAGGTACTTCAGCCCACACTCAGAAAGGTCCATCTTAACTCTAGAACTCTTCCACTCCACCCAAGTGTTTCCATATGAGGGGGGACAAAGTCAATCTTTCATTTAACTTCTTTTCTGTACACTGGACTAAGCCCTGGATGAGTTCCTAGGTCTTAAGGCTCATAGTCTAACAATACATGTACAGATAATCATGACGTATTCCTAGCACTCTGGGAGGCTATAGTGGGAGGATTTCTTGAGTTCAGGAACTCAAGAGCAGCCTGAGCAAGAATGAAATTAGTAAGAATGAATTAGTAGAGATACTAATTCTAGTATCTCTACTAGAATTAGAAACATTAGTCAAGTGTTGTTATGTGTGCTTTTAATCTCAGCCACTCAAAAGGCTAAGGCAAGAGGATCGAGCCTGAGTTGGAGGTTGTAGTGAGCTACGATGATGCCATGATGCCACTGCACTCTATCCAGGGTGGAAGAGCAAGTCTCTGTCTTAACAACAACAAAAAATAGAAGTAGGAAAAGGAGGAAAAGTGAGAATGTTGATATTTTTGCTAACTTTTTTTGGTAATTTGTTCTGAAAGGATGGACTGAGGATTTCCCAGGCTGCTGCCTCTTCCGCTGGTCTGCCTTGCTAATGGATTTGTCATCCTAAACCTCATTTAGAGCCTGCATTCCTGTATGTGATTTCTGAATTGGCAGAAGTTGGTCTCTTGGATCACTACAGGGTAAAACTAATAGCTCTGCACTCAAAGGTCCAATTTTTTCTTTCTTACCCAGCCCTGTAGCAAACATTACGTGCAAGGTGACAGCAAGGACCCACAGTCCTATTGACGCTTTAGTAACAGGCAGGCTAAAATCCCTCTTATCTGGTACCCTGTATTTGACCTGTCAGTCTTCATAGTGGTAGTGGTTGCTTATACCTTTTCACCAGGGAAGCTCTTGCATATGGGCTACTGTTCCCATAAAGGTTTGCTGAAAATCCACTGACATAAGGCAATTAATTAATATGGAAAAAATTACAAACATATACACGGAAGCCTTCGTAATGAATAGTCAAACATGTAGAAGAAATTATACATTTTTAAGCTCAGGGTCAACAATATGGGCAGCTGTGTAGAAAGTGATTAGACAAAATGGACATGCTCTGATGCTAACACGCTGAGTGGCCAACCTGCTGAGTGAGCAAGCATTCCTTCCTTCTGGGTAGAGGCCAGGGCCTTCCCGGAGAAGAGGTTTTATAGTAAAACAAAGTAGGTCGGATCATTACTT
This sequence comes from Galago senegalensis, assembly GCA_963575145.1. NCBI lineage: Eukaryota > Metazoa > Chordata > Mammalia > Primates > Galagidae > Galago > Galago senegalensis. The sequence goes on from CAUYTI010047669.1 coordinate 2,227, forward strand.
TATGGCCATTTTATATAGAATAATTTTAGGTTTTATGACTTTCAGAAAAAAAAGTGTTCTGGCTTTTATAACCTGCCTTGGGGAAGAAAAGATCAGAGAAGAAGGGGATGAAGAGCCAGAAGGACAAAGTAAGGTCAGAGACCTTCTGCTTCTCAGGCCTTCATTTCAGTGGAGTTTTCTGAGCCCCTCCACCTGATAGCACTTGACTATCACCAGACTGAAAAAAATCCTTCAGCACAAACCCTAAGCACCTCAAACAACGACACGAGGTTGTTATACATTTTTTCTTAATTGAGGATCAAGATCAAGCTAATTTTAAAACAACCTAAATAGTCTCACAGATTTTCCAACTTGTGTACAAATCTATTTCCAAAAGATTTTCTTTGAATTTTAACAATCATCTTTTATCATAAAATACAAATACTAACAGTTTAGGGATTTTTTTCCCCTAGGAAATACACTGTTAGAGCAACATAATGTGCACATTACCAGCTCGCAAATCAAGAGTGCACAAGACCAAGGGAAAACTGTCACTTCCAATTTAAGCTCTTGAAACTACTATTTTTAGGTCTTTTTTGAATCCATGCCAGTACTGTTAATATCAGATGATAGAAAGAATGAATTACAAACATGTTTTATGTGTACCTTCCCATAGATACTGAAACCAGTGGGAAAAACTGTATCTTTAGCTAGGATTAAAAGATCAAAACCAAAATATTTTTATATACCTTTGACCATAAGATTCTGCTTTTGTGCTCTAGATACTAGATGTTTTGTTTGTTCTTATTTACTGGTTTTTGTTTAGGCATGTCTGCATTTTTCCTCATTAAGAACCTTAAAGTTAAATACATAAGTGTATATTTGTTGATAACTCAAGAAATTTTAGCAATTATCATTGGATCAACAATATTAAATTTACCATATGTATCAAAAATCATACAAACACAGATCATTTTGTGTTTGAGGCAGTTTGTGTTTTATAACTTTTGTGTCAAACTCTGATGCCTTAAGAACATACCATAATTTGCCATGTACAATGTGCTCTAGTGTATAATATATGCCCATGTTTTGGCCCAAACTTTCAGGAAAAAACACTTTTCAAGGGGTTTTCCAATAAGTTTTGTAAAAATATCAGCTAGATTGTTAATTCCTGTCTAAAGTATATTTCAGCCACTCTTCATTGTGCAAAAATGGTTTTGTTGCAATTTCATCATAAATTCAACAAAACTGATAACTATATTCTGGGATATTATTACTGCTTTCTAGAGTTAGGGTTTGATGCATAAGCTTATAAAGGAGTTAAAAACATATATAGATAGATATGGAATTAGTACTACTCATATTTTAAGTGCATCCTTATTTTCCCTCAAAAATTTGGGCAAAAATGTGCACATTATACTTGGCAAAAAACGGTAATAATGTCCAGTAAAGTCCAGGCAAAATATGTATACTGATGATTTGAAACTTTTTTTTTTAGTTAGTATGCTCAGTTATGATTTATTTTTCAAAGCTTCCATAGTGGCATGGAGTGCTTGCTCAGCTGAAGAAGTGCTCGTTCTGTTTGGCTGTGATTGCCGTGATTTCCTGTGCAAAATACTATCTCGAGTGCATCCATGTCTGATGAGCTCATTGTCTTCTTCTTACGAGGAGGATTGGATACTGCATTTTCCACTTCACAATCAGTTAAGGTTGAGAGAGATTCTTTAGTTGATCTATTATCTCTGAATGTCCTGTCCATTTTTCTCTTCCTTGAGTTTGCAACTGTGCACAGGTTTGGATAATGAACAGGTGCTAGAGTTTCGTGTCCTGCCAGTCTCAAGGCCTTCAAATAGGGAAATAACCTGTCACCATGTTTTCTCTTTAAATCTTTCTACATCCAAGAAAGCTTTTATTTCAGTGGCAACTCCTAGCAGAAGGGCTCCTTTTGACAGTCCCTCATTGATAAAAACTTTCATAGTAAGATACGGAGTCATCTCTGCATGTAATGATACTAACTTGACATGTGCTGTAAGTGCCTTTCCAGTCGGGCCAACGGTTTCATGACTCTCTGGTGCCAGTAATGCATTAAGTACGATGATATTGAGTCCCTTAGAAGATAGCCATGATGCAGCTGCCTTAAAGTCAAAGGTCGGATCCAAGTCAACTTGAGGAGGTTGAACACCAGTTTTAACAGTTGCATACAAAGCATTGAATCTTCAGTAATTTGAGATGTGGAGTTTTGTTGAGGCTTCTGGATCATGTGGTAATTAAAGGGCTCCTTTGATAATCACATTTACTGCTTCCGATGATGGCTTGATACCAGGTGGTGCCCAGGGTTGATGCTGGCCTTGTGTGTTTGGAACTCCCTGTCGGGCTGTATGTACCGTATTGGTCGAGGGGTCTGCTGGTGATAACATATAATTGTGGAAAACAGACAGTAAAAACCCAATAGCAACTGAGATACTGCCACCTAGAGTTAAAGGAACAACGCATTTGGCTTCTTTAGAGTAATGATTGACAAGCTCAATGTGTGTTCAGGAGGAGGCAGTGCCTATCTCCAGAGTCAGCACCATGTCCGGTTTTTGTTTTTTTTGTTTTGAGACAGAGTCTCACTATGTCACCCTTGGTAGAGTGCCTTGGCGTCACAGCTTACAGCAACCTCAAACTCTTCGGCTTAAGTGATTCTCTTGCTTCAACCTCCCAAGTAGCTGGGACTACAAGTGCCTGCCACAATGCCCAGCTATTTTTTGGTTGTAGTTGTTGTTGTTTGGCAGGCCTGGGCTAGATTAGAACCCGCCAGCCTTGGTGTATGTGGCTGGCGCCCTAGCCTCTGAGTTACAGGAACCGAGCCAATTTGAAACGTTTTTAATCTTACTTGATCAATAATTCTTTTTAAAAAGTAACACAACTTATTTACCAAAGATCACAAAATTTGCATGCACTAGAAAAGCATTTGGGTTTGTTTATGAGCACTCCCTTATTTATAACCCATGGAACCATGTAGGCACGAACATACAATATATGGACTTAAATAAAACATATCTAAATATGTCCACCATGCAGACACACACACAATGGCCAGTAGATCTCACCTCAGAAGTCTAGCCATGACACTACAGACTGACAGGTTGGTAGCACTGACTGGATCCAAATTTCTTCTGGCAAAACTGGAACAGTGCTCACATGGCTAAACTTCGGTTGCCCTGTTAGTTATGCATGTGCATCAAAGTTTGGGGTACAACAGTTTTCATGTCAGTTTGATTTTTAGAAGACTCCTTTGCCTTTTTTCCATCAGCTTTCAATGAGTTTTCAATGTTTACATTTTAGCCAGAACTGGTGGCACGATCTCCAGGTAGACGTCAGTTGGTGATCATTAACAGTAAGTTTATCTTAGCACCATTAGAAGAAGTTAGCAGGGTTAGAATAGGCAGAAAAGAGAGAGGTTGAGAGACTCAACATTTTAACTACACTTGCAGGTCAACCACTTGAGCTCTGATTTTTCCTTGACATAATTTGCCCTTCAGTAAAATCCGGTGCACAAGGATTGGCCATACTCAGCTGGGGTCATGGAAAACCTGGCATGCTTTGAACCTTTCCATCTATACAAATACTTGCAAGTAGAAGCATCATAAACCAAGTAGGTTGCCCAAAAAGCCTCATTCCTCTTGTTTTTCCTCATTTTTAAAGAATTTGTTTCACATTTTTCTTTAAAAGAAGGAATAATAGAGTGGTGAAACATTGTGGAGTGCCACCTGTAGTTGGCACACAGATCCACTACACTAAACCGAGACCACAGGTCTGTTGCTTCTTTTAAAAAGGAGTGGGAAATAAATCCTTTAAAAATGAGGAATGACAAGGACAGTCACCCTCTCAAGCAACCCCAGTTGGTTTATGGCACCTCTACTTGCAAATATTTGGTTTTGATCTTTTAACTAAAGATATAGTTTCATGGGCAGTGCCTGTGGCTGAATGGAATAGGGCGCTGGCCCCATATACTGGAGGTGGTGGGTTTAAAACCAGCCCTGGCCAAACTGCAACAAAAAAATAACCAGGCATTGTGGCAGGCACCTGTAGTCTCAGCTAGTTGGGAGGCTGAGGCAAGAGAATCACTTAAGCCCATGAGTTGGAGATTGCTGTGAGCTGTGACACCAGGGCACTCTACCAAGGGTGATAAAGTGAAACTCTGTCTCTAAAAAAAATGGTTTCTTCCAATGATTTCAATGTCTGTGAAAAGGTGCACATAAAATGGGTTTCTGAGTTTGTTTTTTTTTTTTAGAGACAGTCTCAAGCTGTCACCCTCAGTAGACTGCTGTAGCATCATAGCTCACAGCAATCTCCAACTCTTGGGCTTAAGCAATTTGCCTCAGCCTCCCAACTAGCTGGGACTACAGGCGCCTGCTGCAACGCCCAGCTATTTTTTTTTTTGTAGTTGTCATTGTTGTTTAGCTGGCCCGGGCTGGTTCAAACCCACCTGCCTTGGTGTATGTGGCTAGCCTTACCAGTGAGCTACGGGCTCCGAGCCTGACTCACTTTATCATCTTACATTAACAACACCATCAGGTATTCAAAGCTGTCCTAGAATTTGTAGTTACAAGAGCTTAAATTGGAAACTTTCGTTTTCCCTTAATTTTATCAAATCTTGATTTGCTAGCCAGTTATATGTTGCTACAACAAAGTTATATTTTTTTCTGAGATTTTATTTTATTATTTTTATTAAAAATAGGGTCTTGCTCTGCTTCCCAGCTTAAGTACAGTGTTGTGATCATAGCTCACTGCAGCCTGAAATTCCTGGGCTCAAAATAATCCTCCTGCCCCAGCCTTCTGAGTAGCTGAGACTACCATCACATGTCATCACGCCCAGCTAATTTTTAACATTTTTTGTATAGATGGAGGTCTTACTATGTTGCTCAGACCTGTCTCAAATTTCTGCTTTAAGTATCTTGCAGCAAAGTTTTTGACTATAAAAAAGAATGCCTACACTGTTAATTTTTGCATAGTAATTGAAGATTTAAAAAATGATTGTTAAAATCCAAACAGAATCTGAAAACCGTCTTACTCTTAAGAAACATTGAATGTACTAAGGTTTACACCTAAATTAGGAAATGTTGAGGCAGCGCCTGTGGCTCAAAGGAGTAAGGCACTGGCCCCATATGCCGGAGGTGGCGGGTTCAAACCCAGACTCAGCCAAAAACTGCAAAAAAAGAAAAAAGATATCTTGAGACTATTTTTTATAAATCGTTTAATCTTGATTCTCATTTTAGAAAAAAAAATGTGTTACAATTTTGTGTCATTATTTGAGGTGCTAAGGATTCCTGCTGAGGAGTTTTTCAGTCTATAGTCAAGTGATATCGTGTTGATGGGGCTCAGAAAACTCCTCTACAACGAAGGCCTCAGAAGCAGAAGTTCTCTAACCTTCCCTTCCTTCCTGCCTCGCGGTCTCACACTTTCCTGAAGCCAGCCATGGAAATCTGAATCCCTCTTCCTGAAGGAAGGTCACAAAAGCCAGAACCTATTTTTCTCAAAGCTAGCCATAAAACCTAAAATTAAAACTGACCTGCTTTGTTTTGGTGTAAAGCTTCTTTTCCAGAAAGAACTTTGCCCCACTCCTAGAAGGAACGAATGCTCACGTAGAGGCCAAACAGAATCTAAATAGCTCACACCGTGTTTGTCTAATCATACTTCTCCATAGCTGTCCATATGTTGTTGTCCCTCAGCATAAAAATGGACAGTTTCCCCTGAATCTTCGAGTGTTCATTCTGGAGGCACCAATTTATAAGTTTGTAATCTTTCCTATTAATTAATCTGCATCATTGTTAGTAAAATTTCGGTAAACCTTTATGGGCACAGTGGCCTTTGCTCTCCGGAGTTTGGCTAGTTTCGGGGACTAGAGACCTTTGACAATGTCAGTAGATTTTTATTTTGGGATGTGGTGTTGTAAAGTATCTAATTAGGATATATTCCAAAAAGTGTCTACCATATTTACAAAATTTAAAAATGATGTTAAATATATTGAAATACTAATGTTTGCCAGGCTTGGTAGCTCATGCTTGTCCCTAGCACTCTGGGAGGCCAAGGCAGGAGGAATGTTTGAGCTCAGGAATTGTGGTGGGCACCTACAGTCCCAGCTACTCTGGAGCTGAGGCAAGAGAAACTCTAGAGCCCAAAGGTTTCAGATTGCTGTGAGCTATGATGCCATGACACCTTAGCCAGGGCAGCAAAGTGAGACTCTGTCTCAAAAATAAATAAAATACACATACTTGGTTTTCTTGGTAGGACTTATGAGTTAAAAGCAGTAATTAATACTATGTTTTGTGTTAAAGTATGGTCTGTGTTATATATCTAATGTATGGGACATAAAAATGGTTAACAAAACAAATGAACTAGAATCTAAGTAAACTGCTAAGATAAATAAATAACTTAGGTAAATATAAATGGGAGAAGTATGAATGAAGTTTTCATTTAATTTAGAATCTTTTTTTGAGACAGGGTTTTACTTTGTCACCTTTGGTAGAGTGTCATGGCATCATAGCTCACAGCAACCTCAAACTCTTGGAGACAGGCGAACTCCTGAGCTCAGGCAATCCACCCGCCTCAGCCTCCCAGAGTGTTAGAATTAGAATTACAGGCCTGACCCACCACACCTGGTCCTTAATTTAGAATCTTTTTTTTTTTTTTTTTTTTGAGACAGAGCCTCAAGCTGTCCCCCTGGGTAGAGTGCCGTGGCATTACAGCTCACAGCAACCTCCAGCTCCTGGGCTCTAGCGAGTCTCCTGCCTCCGCCTCCCAAGTAGCTGGGAGCTGTCAGTCTCCTGCCTCCGCCTCCCAAGACCACAGGCGCCCGCCACAACGCCTGGCTATTTTTTGGTTGCAGCCATCATTGTTGTTTGGCGGCCCGGGCTGAGGATTTGAACCTGCCACCTTAGGTGTATGTGGCTGGCGCCTTAGCTGGTTGAGCCATAGGCGCCGAGCCAATTTAGAATCTTAAAGTTGTGTTAAGTTAAAGAGGATGATTATGAAATTTCATTTATTAGATAAAATACTAAAACATTAAGTTAGGTTTCATAGGAAAGCTATAACCCAATTTTAGCCCAGGAATATGGGGAGAGGGGAGAGGGAGGGGAGAGGGAGGGGAAAGAGAGGGGGCAGGGTGACTGGAGGGAGGGTGATTGGTGGGATCACACCTATGGTTCATCCTATAAGGGTACATATGAATCTCTCTAAATGTAGAATATAAATGTCTTAACACAGTAACTAAGAAAAAGACATGAAGGCTATGTTAACCAGTTGGATGAAAGTATTTCAAATTGTATATAGAAACAGTATACTGTACCCCATGATAGTATTAATGTACACATTAATAATTGTACTATGATTATTGATAATGTACTAATTAATTGTACTATGATTTAATAAAATAAAATAAAACATTAAGTTTATATGCTTTGACATCTTACTTTTATATGATATAGAAACTACATATATTTAGGAGTGTTAATACAGTTCAACTAATAACAGGTCAACCTTACTTTAACCTCCTAGGTTTTTCCGAAAGTTGACATTATGATTAATATACGTAATTTAAATGATTAGACAGAAGAGAAACAATTCTTTTTTTTTTTTTTTTGAGACGGAGCCTCAAGCTGTCCCCCTGGGTAGAGTGCCGTGGCTTCACAGCTCAGAGCAACCTCCAACTCTGGGCTCAAGCGAGTCTCCTGCCTCAGCCTCCCAAGTAGCTGGGACCACAGGCGCCTGCCACAATGCCTGGCCATTTTTTGGTTGCAGCCATCATTGTTGTTTGGCGGGCCCGGCCTGGGGATTCGAAGCTGCTACTTTAGGTGTATGTGGCTGGCGCCTTAGCCGCTTGAGCCACAGGCGCCAAGCCAAGAGAAACAATTCTTATAAAAATAAGACATTTTTATAAAAGATTATAAGATTTAGAAGTATAGTTTTTGTTGAAAAATATAATTATGCCTAATTTATGTTTTTTTAGTTTTAAATTAAATCAGTAAATGAAGACTAAAACTTAAAGCTTTAAAGCTTAAATGGGTACAAAAGTTAAAAATAAAGGTTACAAAAAGTTTATAAAAATCTTAACTTACAAGTTGATTAAAATGAGATGAATTTGTACATAAGATTATTAAAATTATCTTTACCATTAATGCACTAATACAGAGGTAAATCTTACTTTTCTTTATTTTATATGTTTGCCTTGGTAGAGTGCCATGATGTCACAGCTCACAGAAACTTCAAACTCTTGGGCTTAAGCGGTTCTCTTGCCTCAGCCTCCCAGTTGTTGGGACTCCAGGCGCTGGCCACAACACTTGGTTCTTTTTTTTTTGTTATTGTTGTTTAGCAGGCCCTGGCCGGGTACAAACTCACCAGCCCTGGTGCATGTGGCTGGCGCCATGACCACTGAGCAGGGGCACTGAGCCTACTTTTCTCTTTTGAACAAGATTTTCATGTGATTAAATAAGTATAACAAAAAATTATTTTTTACCTTTTGAATAAACTGCAAAAAAGGTGGGAGAAGAGGAGAGAAAGATAGAAGATTCATTTTGCCACCTCATTAGTTTGTATTTACTTTGTCTGTGATTGTTTAGGGAACTGAGTTGCCTCTTTATCAAAGAATTTTTTTTTTTTTTAAGAGACAGAATCTTACTTTATTGCCCTCGGTAGAGTGCCGTGGCATAACAGCTCACAGCAACGTCTAACTCCTGGGTCTAGGCGATTCTCTTGCCTCAGCCTCCCGAGTAGCTGGGAGTACAGGTGCCTGCCACACTGCCCGGCTATTTTTTTGTAGCAGTTTGGCTGGGGCCCAACTTGAATCTGCCACCCTCGGTATATGGGGCCAGCACCCTACCCACTGAGCCTCAGGTGCCAACCCCAAAGAATAAAATTTTTACTTTTAAAAAATCTTTTAATGGGAGATGCCTGTGGCTCAAAGGAGTAAGGCACCAGCCCCATATGCCGGAGGTGGCAGGTTCAAACCCAGCCCTGGCCAAAAACTGCAAAAAAAAAAAAAAAAGGTCTTTTAATTATCAGTTTGGCTAAGTGAATGATTATAATTTTGTATGACAGACAATTCGTGGTTTCCTGCTTAGTTTTCACTAAAGTTACTAAAAGTAACCAATCATGTGATCAATACGTGTGATTTTACATATAAAGTATACCAAAGAATAAGATACGTTTTTAATAAGAAAAATTATAAAAGGACAAAATGTGTTCTTGTTGAAAAATATATTTAACTTTGTCCAATTCAAGGGTAATTTAAAGTATGGTTCAAAATGTACACATGGGAAAAAAAATAAGATAGAAGGTAACTAATGCAGTTAAGAGAAAGATGAAGGCAATAAATATAGAAATAAGAATAATACTGTTGTAGAAAGAATCTTATATGAAAAATATTTTGTCCTAAAAATAACTGGTTATTTAAGAAAAAAAATTGGGGACAAAAATGGAAAGCTTAAGTATATTATATATTGTATAAGTTGGGATAGGAGTGTAGAAGAGAATTTATGGAAGAATTTTGTACGTGATGAAGATGACTATAATGAAAAAAAAATTGGTGAAAACATTTCTTAAATATTTTCTTTTAATGAAATTTTGTGGTATATTAATTTTAGTTCTATAACTTCTTTAACTAAAAGTATTGCACTATAGAAAGTTTTTCTTTACCTTTTTAGTAACTGTCCTAAACAAAGATTTAATGTTTTATCAAGATAATCACTGTGTTGTCTTTAGATTTCTAACTAGAAAGACTAAACTTTAATGGTTAAGGTTTACACTCATATAACTTCCTATATTGCCTTTAAAGTGATTTGTGATTCTACTTAAGTAAATGTTTTAAACCTGTAGTATTTGACAGACTTTCCAAAAACAAAATTCTAAATTCAGTCCCTTTTACTTCAAATTAGCATTTAATAATAGAGCCACAAAAAAATCTAAGAGAAACTTATCAAGTTTTGTGGTATGTTAAACCATATAGGAAAGCACTGTCAAATATGAAATGGTAGTTAATTTTCTTTGGGTTGTAGTTGTATAAACACCAGGAGCTGGAAAAAATGTATACACATTTTAAGAGATGTTATTTATGTATTACTTTTTGAAGTTGAACTGAATTATGGCAGCAATGTGTACATGACCTTTGCTCAAAAGATAGGTTTAATTAAGTGAATGCTAGTGTCATCCTTCGATAGTCAGGACGAAGAAAATGGCCAAAATGCATTTGTCCTTCAAGCAATGCAAGACCATTTTGAAGTGGTACTTAAAATTCAAGAACATTGTGGGAGTAGAATGGAGACAACAGACTCCCCAACACATGTGACACTTTTAGGCATTCGTGGTATGTTTCAGACGATAGTGCCGTGTGTATGGTGTGTACAAGGGACCATCTGGGAGGGCTTCGTGCAGGAACAAGTCCTGCTCTGCTATGATGCTGAACAGTTCACACATTTGCCACAGAAGTCTCTGAAACAATGTGCCCCTGAGCCAGGAGTTAGCAGAACAAGCATTCTTAAAACAGCAAAATGGCATTCTAATTATATGCACTGAGATGTGAGAGCTTATTTTGATGCAGTTGCCTTTCCTCCAGCCCTTAACTTCTACCCATGAAGGAGCCAACTACAATGGTGGTACTCCGAGAAGAAATTGAAACATGTGCAGCCATACAAGTGGACACTTTGGTCAATGTTGCACAATGGTGATGGCAAACACTTTGAGCACCTCTTGTAATTGCAAAAAAACAAGTGACTTGTTTGTATTCATCTTTTGTTATCAGTATATATTATTACAATTTTAATAGTTTTTTTCCTTCTTAAAATAAGTATACATTGTTTGGCACCCTCTGTATATTACAAATACTTGTTCCAGAACTGTATGGGATTCCTAAAGTTCTAATTTGCCTTAGTATTATAGTATCAATAATAATTATGTGTGTGCTAAATTATTATGTATAACAGAAATAACCAAATCTGCTTTGTATCTTTAGTAATGAGTACTGTACGTTTTTTATCATCTAAAGACAATTATTTTTCTTTGATTCTTCTTAAATAACAATTTATAATCAGCTACAGTCCAAGATTTGAGTAAGAGAAAGCCATGGAAAGAAGTAAAATATTTTATGGCTTTTTATTTAAAACGTTACTGATTCTCTTGCTTTCTTTTCTATAGAAATTCATGATAAGTTTTCAGTAAATAGCAAATTTACCTGGTATCTCCAGAACTGAAAACTACTGACTCCTGCTGGGGCCCTCCTGTTATGCACAGCCCATGCCTTGCTCCTAAGACTACAAACATCCTCCTGTAGGCCCATGGTGCCGTGGAAGAGGCATGCATGTGAGACTGTAAGGGCCAGATGGGATGGAATCAGGTTAGATCCTCCAGATCAAGGATGGGCACGCAGAAGCCTGAATACTAAATGAGAAACTGCCTTTTGGGTGCCTTAGTCCACACATCCATCCTGAGTATAATGGTTCTCAGTTATGAGGTTTATATAGAAAGAGACATAATAAGAAATTTATCAGCCATCTTAAGACAAATTACTAAAGAGATAAAAGCATTGTGACAGGACAAAATCTCTTAATTCCTTAGTTTAAGTGGTTACCAATGCTTACGTTTGTTGCAAGATTGCAAATAAACCAATTCCTTAGTTTAAGTGCTTACCAATGCTTACGTTTGTTGCAAGATTGCAAATAAACCAAAGAATGTAGAAGCTCAACAGTGATAAATTAACTTTGTAGCCTTGCCTTTGACATTGTTTTTATTACTCTTATGTTACCCAGAAGGTTTTAAAGGGTTGATGAGTGCCACCCGCCTCCAATCCCATTTGGCCTGAAACATTTAATTGGCTCTCAGGCCTTTTGGCTCTTCAGTCCTCTTGGCCACAAGGGTCCCAGCGAGGGCCTGGATGGACCCAGGGCAGGTAGTCATACCACCCTGGCAACGGATGGGACAAAATGAAGTTTGGCCATCAATGCTGCTTCTGGCAGCTGGCAGCTAAAGGGGGAGAATTGTGAAATAAAATAAAATCTTAGGGCTCCCCTACAGCAGCTGACTGAATGGACCCCCTCTTGGCCCAGGGGATAACCTAAAACTTAGTTGCTAGCCATGAGAAAGGAGGTGAGACAGGCCTCTTCACTCCGCCCCCCTTCTTGGTGACATCCTTTGTATACCTCATTAACAGGCCTAAGGCTATGCAAGACAAACCTGCAGGTCCTCCATATTCTAACAAATCACTTGAATTTGGGTATGCATCTGGTGGCTCGTCTCTAATTAACAGACTTCCTTAACATACAGCATTCTAAGCCGAGGACAAACCTTCATTTCTTTAACCAATTACAAATCAAATAATCTTTAAACCCAGACCCACCTATAACTTGTAAATACCTGCTTTGAGATGTCCCACATTTGGGGGCCAAAATAATGTACTGCCCTCTATGTACTGACTTACAACTTTATGTGTAATTCCTGATTACCTGAAATGTATAAAGCTAAACTGTACCAAACCACAGCGAGTCTCCGTGCTTGAGGCTTCTTGGGTGTGGCTTCAGACCATAGTTGGGAAATTCTGCTCAGAATAAACCACTTTAAATTATTTCACAGAGTTTGATTTCTTTCCGTTGACAGTTGGCTTGGACTATAGTGACAGCAGTGGAGAAGAAGTGGAGAAATTCAAAATTATTTTTGGAGTGATAGTTTTTTTTTTTTTGTTATTGTTGCAGTTTTTGGCTGGGGTCATATTTGAACCCGCCTCCTCTGGTATTGGGGCCGGCACCCTCTTCTTGAGCCACAGGTGCTGCCTGATAGCAGCTTTTCTTATGGATTGGTTGTTGCAGTGGAAATGAGTGGATTGGTTGTTGCGTGAGAAAATGAGTAGAAAATGAATCCTAGGTTTTTGGTTTGAACAACTGGGACACAGTGGTATGAAATATAAATTATAAATGTGGAGGGATTACAGTAAGTGGTATAACATTTATTGAGTACCAATTATCATTATCTACTCAATTGCACATGTTATTTTCTCAACAGTATTGGGAGGGTAGGTTCTGGTTTGGTTATGAGTGAACCCCTATGTTTCATGATGGACAGAATCTTAGGGACAATGGCTATGCTGAGTAAAAGAAATGTGAGGAAAGAGCAAAGGAACCCTTCATTTCCTGGGCAAGGACTACAGGTGCCCGCCACAATACCTGGCTATTTTTTTTGTTGTTGCAGTTGTCATTGTTTAGCTGGCCTGGGCCAGGTTCAAACCCAGCTCCCTCGATGTCTGTGGCTGGTGCTGAACCACTGTGCTACAGGCACCAAGCCATGTTCTTTGGTTTTGATATAAGGATAATGCTGGCCTCATAAAATATGCTCTTCTAAGATCAAGAAGAGTTTTTTTAAATTTGCATTATTTCTTAGAAGTAGAAGGTATTGACCCATCTCAGGATTATTTTCAGTATTTTCTGTCCTTTCATGCCAGGAGTGTCTGAAATGCCTGTGAAACCCATGTGTCCCCCCATGCTGCTTTACATTGCAGTGAGGGAAAACAAATCAGGCAACCATCAACTGATTCCTTTTTTCTCTCTTAAAATTCTTGCAACTTTTATAACCATGGATATATAAAAATATTGTTTTTTAAAAAACAATGACTTTTGGGCGGTGCCTGTGGCTCAAAGGAGTAGGGCGCCGGCCCCATATGCTGGAGGTGGCGGGTTCAAACCCAGCCCCAGCCAAAAACTGCAAAAAAAAATAAGTTTTACTATACATTTTCCTTCACAGATTTCATAATAAATTCAAGTAACTATGTACTAAGGAAATAAACCAGAATACTGGAATATACTAGAATGTTAGAGATGCAGAACATCAGACTGGTCCATGTAAGCAGGCTCACCTTTCAAAATGGTAAAAATGAATGAACAGCCCATCAAATATAACAACAGATATAAACAGGAACTTGATTTAATAGAACTATTGCAGTGACTACAAAATACAGATATTTAAAATGATTAGTGACATAAAAGGAAATTGAAGAATGATACATAGAGAAGAAAAATAATATTTGAGACATAAAATCCAAATAGGTATAAAAAAAGATTTCTACAGCTGACAAGAGAATTCATGAACTAGAACACAAATATATGAAGATATCACAAAAGATAAAGTAATGGGCAACATGGAAGGGCTTAAAAGATAATGAGGGCTCGGCGCCTGTGGCTCAAGCGGCTAAGGCGCCAGCCACATACACCTAAGGTGGCAGGTTCGAATCCCCAGCCTGGGCCCGACAAACAATGATGGCTGCAACCAAAAAAAAAAAAAAAAGGCCAGGCGCTGTGGCGGGCGCCTATGGTCCCAGCTACTAGGGAGGCTGAGGCAGGAGACTCGCTTGAGCCCAGGAGTTGGAGGTTGCTGTGAGCTGTAATGCCACGGCACTCTACCCAGGGGGATAGCTTGAGGCTCTGTCTCAAAAAAAAAAAAAAA
>CAUYTI010047674.1:0-11135 GCA_963575145.1 Galago senegalensis
TGTGACTCGATTGAGCCCTGGTTTTTGTGGTTGCTGTGAGCTGTGATGCCTTGGCACTCTACCCTGGGGTATAGCTTGAGGCTCAAAAACAAAAAAAAAAAAAAAAAAAAAAAAAAAGATCAGTCACTCATTAGTAAGCATGTGTTAAACATTGATGCTTGGTACTTCTTCATGGGGGTTATGGGGAAAGAACATGTGAAGAAAGAACACATGAGGAAAGAGCACGCATGTAGCCCTCGTATGTAATTACTTTAACTCTCCACACCTGTTGTGGTGTGTCATTACCCTGACTCGCCACACCTGTTGTGTACAAACTTAATAAACAGCCATTGCAGAGGAGACTTGGGGCTACCCTGCACTTAAAGTTAGCCCGCCTCCTACAAGCTTATACTTCTAATCCATGTCACGCCTGGTTCCTTCGTGCGGCGACTGAGACCACCGGCCTTAGGGGGTATTATTTCTTTTGTATCCTGAAACATTTTCTTTTTTTCTAGATTTATAACACTATTTATTTATAGGTTATCATAGGTAATTTGACTTGCATCACTTTTAAGGAGATCATTCGGCAAGGCGCAATGGCTCATGCCTATAATCCCAGCACTTGGGAGGCTGAGGTCAGTGGACTGCCTGAACTCACAGGTTGGACAAGAGCCTGACTCCATCTCTAAAAAAACAGCCTGGCATTGTAGTAGGCACCTGTAGTCCCAGCTACTTGGGAAGCTGAGGCAAGAGAATCGCTTAAGCCCAAGAGTTTGAGGTTGCTGTGAGCTGTGATGCCACAGTGCCTGCTAAAGGTGACAAAGTGAGACTCAGTCTCAAAATAAAAAAAGGAGTTCATTCATATTCCATATTTAACAATTTTAGTACTAGCTGACTCAGCATGAAAATCTGCCAAAGCATTTACTTGGTACTGAATAAATTCTCAATCTGCTTGATACTTGGGGTTAGCAGTTTTATAAACCAATTTCTTCACTAAAGTTCTGAGAATTCTTACCCAGTTCAAAGGTATGATATGATCTTAAAGTTATCAGACAACTATACTTGTCAGGGTCCTTTTCATGAATCTTCTCAAAGACAAAGCATTTTAGTTGATTACAATAGTTTTTAATTAAAAATATTAGAGTAAGATAATTCACTGTCTAAAATGATGAGAATTAAAATGAGCATGTTGAAGATTGCATGTGAGTACAATTCAATTTACAAAGAAATTTTATTATTTCCACAACATAAAGCATTTCAAGATAATAACTGGTATTCCTGATAAGGTTATGCCAGGACTATTATATTTATAGGAATCTTATATAATTTCTGAAATACATATTAATAACATACCCATATGGGCTCAGCACCTGTAGCTCAATGGCAAGGCACCAGCCACATACACTGGAGCTGGCGGGCTCAAATCCAGCCCAGGCCTGCCAAACAATGATGACAACTACAACCAAAACATAGCTGGGCATTGTGGTGGGCACCTGTAGTCCCACCTACTTGGGAGGCTGAGGCAAGAGACTCTCTTAAGCCCAAGAGTTTGAGGTTGCTGTGAGCTGTGATGCCACCGCATTCTACTGAGGGCGACAGCTTGAGACTCTGTCTCCAAAAATAAATAAACATAAAAAATAACATACCTATGTGACTTAAAATAGGTTCAACATCACTTATTACTTGACCAGTTTCCCAAGTAATTTAACATACCTAGCAAGGATAATTAGTTTAATAATCTTCCTTTTTATAAGAATACATTATTTTAAGATATTACAGTAGCACATCTGAAAACTCCCAAAGTTATTATCAAGTAAAAAAGGTATTAATTTAAAATTTGATTTTGGAAAGTTGTCAAAAATCTGAAAGAGTTTAAGACATCTGATTAAAATAAAATCATAGGTCACTGTGGAGCAATACTAATTCATTTGGCTAGACACAGGGGTCCTCAAACTTTTTGAACAGGAGGCTAGTTCACTGTCACTCAGACTGTTGGAGGGCTGGACTACAGGCCCCGGGACAAGTTGGCTGGTAAGCAGGACAGGGAGCGGCAGCAAAAACACTCAGCAGGCCAGATAAATGTCCTATGCAGGATGCATGTGGACCAGAGGCCATAGTTTGAGGACGCCTGGTAGAGTGACAGTTAAGAATCCAAAGGCTGGGAGGTGCCTGTGGCTCATTGAATAGGGCACCAGCCCCATATACCAAGGGTGGCAGGTTCAAACACAGCCCCAGCCAAACTGCAACAAAAACAAACAAACAAAAAGAATCCAAAGACTGTCTGTAATCCTAGCACATGGGAGGCAGAGGCAGGTGGATTGCCTGAGCTTAGGAGTTTAAGTCCAGCCTGAGCAAGAGCAAGACTCCAGCTCTAAAAATAGCTGGGCATTGTGGAGTGTGCCTATAGTCCCATCTACTTGAGAGGCTGAGGCAAGAGGATTGCTTGAGACCAAGACTTTGAGGTTTCTGTGAGCTATGACAATACAGCACTTTACAGAGGGTGACAAAGTGCAACTCTGTCTCAAAAAATAATTCAAAGGCAAATGGAGAAAGCCATATAGGTGTTCAAAAAGAAAGTCTCAGCTCTTTTAATAGAAAGGGAAGACTTCATATTCTTAAAAAATCAAACATTGAAAAAATACATGAAATGCAAGAAATGATCTTGATAAAATACAGACTCTTTGATTTCTAGGTGAATTACTTAGATGATAAAGAAAAACCTTTCGTAATTCCTTATTCAAGGCAGAGTAATGATACTATCACACTATCTGAAAAAGAAATCAAAAAAGCAATTCCATTTGTAATAGCTACAAAAATACCTAGGAATAAACCAGGAAGGTTAAAGTTCTCTACAAAGAAAACTATAAAACATGATAAAAGAAATTGAAGAAGACACAAACAAATGGAAACATATCCTATGTTCTTGGACTAGAAGAAATAATATGTCTATATTACCAAAGTGAGCTACACATTCAATGCAATCTTTATCAAAATACAAAGGACATATTTCACAGAAATAGAAAAAATCTGGACATCTGCTAATGGGAGTTAAATTATGCTATAACAGAGTAGTTACAAAGTTAAAATTAGTGACATACACCTCTATGTACAAACCTTAAAAGATACGTCAAATAAATTAAATAAAAAGAAAGCAAATTGCAGAATAGTCATCTACAGTATGATCCTGTTTTCAAATCATAACCTCAAAGAGGGTGATTTTATCTATGTATACACAAGGTAAAACCTCTGTAAGTTGACCACCCAAGGGACTGTAACAAACCAGGCAGCATATAGAGGTAGTCAACATAAGGAACTAGGCCTATTGTACTGATACATACATGTGATATATGTCCACTCTATGAAAATTAGGTCAACTTAAGGAAGTGGTCAATTATGGGGGTTCTACTTTGTATGTACATACAGTAAAGGATTATCCTTGCCCAAAGAAGGGCTTGAACTTTGACTCCAGATTCTAGGAGGTGGTCTCTAAACACTTAGAATGCCCTGCCTGATATTTACTCAGAAACCTTGGGATACACCAGACAGACTATGGTAACAACATGGTTTATTGTAGGAGACCTTGGGACATGTGGCATTTTTCTAGCCTCTGAAGGAGCTAGAGTAAGATCACCACATGAGTAGTCAACCATATCTACGTGACCAAGCCCAAACTCTAGCAAGGGCGTCCAACCTTTTATCTTCCCTACTGTCCGTTGGAACAAGAGTTGTCTAAGGCCACACACTAAATACACAAACAATAATGAAAGCTGTTAAGCCAAAAACAATAGTCCATACATACTTTTGGACCAATATCCAACACTACAGATAAGCAAAGCAGTCCATAAATAATCCACAAACAGCCCATGAGCCACAAGTTGTACACCCCTGTGAGAGGCTGTGGTGAGCATGCCTAGTTGGCAATCCTCCATGAATAAATCATTGCTGAGAGAAGCAAAGCACTATGTGAATAATTCTCCTGGAAGATCATATATGGACCCCACCTAGGCCATGGCTTATGTGCCTTTTCCTATTGCTGATTTTAATTTGTACTCTTTTGTAATAAATCATAACCATGAGTATAATGGTTTTTGAGTTCTCTGAGTTCTTCTGGTGAATTAATGAACCTTAAAGCAGCTATGAGGATCCCCCAAACATTAAAATATAAAATATAATCTTTTGTAAGCACAAAAAAATTCTTGAAGTATATATACGAAACAATAGTGGGACACAAAAGAAGAAACTTTTTACTCTTCAATATACACCTTTTTCTTCTGTTTGTATTTTGCTTAAGAACATGTATTATGTCTCGGCGCCTGTGGCTCAAGTGGCTAAGGCTCCAGCCACATACACCCAAGGTGGTGAGTTTGAATCCAGACTGGGCCCGCCAAACAACAATGATGGCTGCAAAAAATAGCTGGGCATTGTGGCAGGCACCTGTGGTCCCAGCTACTTGGGAGCCTGAGGCAGGAGACTTGCTTGAGCCCAGGAGTTGGAAGTTGTTGTGAGCTGTGATGCCACAACACCCTACCAAGGTAGACAGCTTGAGGCTCTGTCTCAAAATAAAAAAAAGAACATGTATTATTTTAGTACTCTCTTTCACATTAAAAAAAAAAAAAACCTATTTGTTACCATGGCAATGGAGGATGAGCAGAAGCCCTATCCTAAGTAAGGATATTTGAGGAACTAGAAGAAGAAACAATAAATGTAAATATGATTGTTAATAATACTAAGTCAACAAAAAGTCAAATTATGTTATTCATATTCTATTTACTAAGATAGGAATGTATGTAATATTTCTGAACATTAAGAAATTTTTAAATAAAATTGTTAATGTTAAAAAGGAGTAAGTTTTAATTACCCTGTGAATATATTTTCTGGAAAACTTCATTCTCAAACAATGATATATGTCTGAAGTAGTAGGTATGAAAATATCTATACCTATAAATAATTTTATAGAAACTACAGGGATAATGGCAGTCACGAAGTTCTGGAGAGCAGAAGAAAAGAGATTTAGAGAAAGACTTGGAGAAAATTTCTTCTGTGCCAAAGAATTTAGAATAGAATTTGAAAGAATTTGCTAACTTAAGATAGTTCAATATACTATGAAAGTCATTGTTTTATAAACTTCTATTGCTTAAATTAAAATGTACCTTGAATTACTGTGAGCACACACAGACACATAAACACACACACACACACACACACGAATTGAGTATGTCCTTGGAGGCTAAAAGTCTTGGAACATATCTCTAAGACCACTCATGTGAATTAGAAAACTTTACCAAATCAGAGTTAAGTACATTAAACAGGAAAAAAAAATGTCTCAAAACAACTGGTAGGTTAGTTAAGAAAGGCCTAATAAAGGTTTTGTTATATACAATTATACTTAAATGTAAGTTCTTTTCCAGTATGTTACAATATCACCTATTTGCTAATTTAAAAAAATTAAAAACTATAAATGCATTAGGGAAAAAAGTTGATAAAATGTTTGGAACTATCCATATAAGCCTGTCCCAAATCCCTGACTCAGTGAAACTAGATGATAATAAAATTATTGTCACTTTAAGCCACCAAGATTAGGGATAATTATATGAAAAAATAGGTAACCAGAACAGCTAAGTTTTAGGATGAACACTACCATCTATGGTAACAACTCTGGACAGCTTTAAACACTGTCCCCAATCTTAATATGTGCTCCCAATTTTCCAGGCTTATGACCTAATAGCCTATCTTCCCAGTTAATAATGTCTCCTCATCTTTAAGAGTCTCATACTCAAAATTGCTTGATTGGTTATGATACTGTGCTTCCATCCTGAGCTTCAATTCAGATTTTTCTTCTACACTACACCCAAACCCAGGTCTTCACATACTCAGCTGCCACTTATATGATTCTTTTTTTTTTTTTTGGGACAGTGCCTCAAATTATCACCCTAGGTAGAGTGCAGTGGCATCACAGCTCACAGCAACCTCCAACTCTTGGGCTTAAGCAATCCTCTTGCCTCAGCCTCCCAAGTAGCTGGGACTCAGGTGCCCACCACAACGCCCAGCTATTTTTTGGTTGTAGTTGTCATTGTTTAGTAGGCCCAGGCTGGATTCGAACCCACCAACTCTGGTGAATGTGGCTGGCACCTTAGCTGCTTGAGCTACAGGAGCCACCCCACTTATACGATTCTTTACCACCACCAATTTGCTCTAAATCAGAGAAAACAAACTGGTCAAAAAGTAAAAAAAGCACTAAAAAACCAAGTGTTACGTTTAACAAATCCCTTCTAATAAATTCAGAAGTACTTAACAAATCCTGATGATTTCCAGGGGTCCTCAAACTTTATTTAAACAGGGGGCCAGTTCACTGTCCCTCAGACCATTGGAGGGCTGGACTACGGGCCCCAGGACAAGTCGGCTGCTAAGCAGGACAGGCAGCAGCGGCAAAAACACCCAGTGGGCGGGATAAATGTCCTCAGTGGGCAGCATGTGGCCCATGGGCTATAGTTTGAGGATGCCTGATTTAGACTTAGGTGGCAAAGAATATTATATCTCAAAGTTACTATTACCACTAATCTTAAAGCTTACTACAGTTTTAAGAATATTCTTCTCAAAAAAAAGAATATTATTCTTAGTGTGATATACATGATGAATATGAGAATTTTTTAATCACCTCAAAAGTTTTATTGAAAGCATTTGACAAAATTAAGCACATTTTCATGATTGAAAATTGAAAATTAGGCCAGGTGAGGTGGCTCAGGCCTAATCCCAGCACTCTGAGAGGCTGAGGCAGGTGGATTGCCTGAGCTCCTGAGTTTGAGACCAGCCTGAACTAGAATGAGACTTAGTATCTAAAAAATAGCCATGTGTTGTGGCAACCACCTATAGTTCCAGCTACTTGGGAGGCTGAGGAAAGAGGATTGTTTGAGCTCTAAAGTTTGTGGATACTGTGAGCTACGATGCCTCACTCTACAGAGGGTGACCAAGTGAGATTGTCTCAAAAAAAGAAAAAGAACTCAAAATAGTATACATTCAATTTCAAAGTATAGATCTCAACATAATAAGGTCGTGTAAAAAAGCCCTCAGATACCATTATACTCAACAACAATTACACTATTTCCTCTACTATCAGGAGCAAGGTAAATTAAGCCTAATCTGACCACTTTATTCAATATAATACTAAAAGAGTGAGCCGGCTTGGAGCCCATAGAACAGTGCTTATGGCACCAGCCACATACACCAAAATTGGCAGGTTTGAACCCAGCCTAGGGCCAGCTAAAACAACTGCAACAAAAATAGCCAGGCATTGTGGTGGGTGCCTGTAGTCCCAGCTACTTGGGAGGTTGAGGCAAGAAAATCAATTAAGCCCAAGAGTTGGAGGTTGCTGTGAGCTGTGACACTATGTCACTCTACCAAGGGTGACATAGTGGGACTCTGTTTCAACAACAACAAAAAAAAGACTGAGCCCAAACAATTAGCTAAGAATAAAAGGCATTCAAATTAGAAATGAAAAAACAGAATTCTCTGTTTGCACATGAGGTACTCTTATACATAAAAAAACCCTAAAGGTTATAGCAATTAAAATAAAAGTTACAATAAGCCTACCTAATACGGTTGTGGAACAAATCAACATGCAAAAGTCACTTACATTTCTACAAAGTAACATTTTTTTTAAATTTCCGATAATTAGGTTACAATGTTTGCATCTATTAGGTAAGGTCCCTATTGTAGTTGTTCCCCTCACCCAAGTGTGCTATATACCATTACACTGTGTCAACTAGGTGAGAACACACCAATCTCCCTTTCCCCTATTCCTCCCTCCTCTCACCCTCCAATTTAAGTTAAATTGAGATTTCTGTGTAGGTGTTTCTCTTTGGATGTGTATTAGTTCTCCCCGAGGGTATATATTAGTTTTTCTCTGTATGAGTGTGTATTCCTCTACTGGCTTACTATTGAATTGAATACACTGGATGCTTCCTTTTCCATTCTTGTGATACTTTACTGAAGCAAATGTTCTCCTACTATACCAGGTTAACATGGAAGATGCAAAATCTCATATATCACAGTTTATTAATCCATTCATTGATTTATGGGCACTTGGGTGTGTGGCACAATCACCCACACCTTGATGACTATAAACTGAGCTGTGATAAACAATCTAGTGCAAGGGGTGGAGCAAGATGACAGGTCAGAAAGAGCATTTGGCCAAACATTCCTAGTACACTGAGGAACCAAAGAAAACCAGGCTGTGTCTGGAGCAGAGTCCTTGCCTGGAGCTGGGGCTCAGGGTGCACAGCAAGGTGGCAAGGAGCCAGATGCAGTACATGAACCAGAGCAGTAGAGCTCTGACACACTAAGCAAGTTTCCCAAGCCAGGCCGCTGCAGAGGTCAGGACGGAAAGACCTGTGGGTTTCAGTTCTCGGTGAAAGCTTTGTGTTGAAAGGAAAACCTGGAAGAGTGGGTGTACCTGAACAGTGTACAGGAGCCAGCTGTCAGGGCAGGTTGGGGAAGATTTGCTACCAGTTTGGCAGTACATAAATCAGAGTGGTGGAGTTCTGACACACTAGGCAAGTTTTCCTGAACAGGAGCTACCTCTAGCTCCAGTGCAAAGGTTAGGCGGGAGGAAGCCCTTCTGCAGTTTTCAGTTCTCAGTGGAAGCTGTGTCTTGAGAGGAAAAACTGGAAGAGTGAGTACACCTTAAGAGGGTACAGGAGCCAGTTGTGAGGGCAGGCTGGAGCGGATTTGCCACAGGTTTGGCCGCGACAGAGACACTAATATTGGGAAGGTATTGGCGGACAGGCGGCAACTAGGAGAAGGTTGTGAGGCCAGGCCTCCTACAGGGACACAGCAGGTCGTTCTACCTGCTGGGACTGGACCTCCAGTTGTGACAGGCTCAGGGGCTCTCCCAGCAGACGGGAACTGTTGTCTGGGAGTACAGTGAGATCTGTCTCAGAAGGATTCTGCAGAGCTTTGAGATCCCAATCCAGCAGGGTCTGAATGCTGAGGAAATAATCAGGAAGTCATCATGGACAATTAAGTTGGGACACAGGTCTATGCCTGGGAACTAGAGAGAGGTTAACAGAGGTGCTGTCTGTGCCCTAAAGCTACTGCACCACCTGGCGTCCGGCAATATATTGCAACACAAATATATTTATAATGAAGTTGGATCATTCCAAAATACATATATGCTTATATATATTTGCTTTTATGTATATGTATATTTCTTAATTTTTGTGTATTTTTTTCTTTTCTCCTTTTTTCTCATTGCTATTAGTATTTTTGTCTTTTTTTTGTTCCTATGTTGCTTAGGTTGCTTATTTTCAGTTATTAGAACTTTTTGTTGTTTTGTATTGATGTGTTTTGGTTCTTGCTAATTTGTCTGGTTGATTCTTTTCTTAACTTCCACTTCTACTTTCATCATGAGCATGGGCTCTTGTATTTTTGTTACCTTAATCTCATGTATTCTCTCTCCCTATTTCACTCCCCTATAGTCTCTCTTTGGATAATGACTCTTCTCTTTATCATCTCTTCCAGATAAATTGCTTCTGCAACAGCCTTTTTATTCTTTCTCCTTTTTTTCTTCATCCCATTTCCCTCTCTCTCCTTTATTTGACATAATGGTATTTTTAAATTTCCTTTATCTATTCTTATTTTATTCTTATTTATTATTTTTTCTTTTTTTGCTGAGAGCTAGTGGGGACAGAGCTGTGGTCTGACAGGTAGGCCACAGAAGTAGTCTGGCTCAAGAGGGCTAATAGATCTTTCTACCTTTGGCTCTAGGAAGAAAGTTTTGCCACAATCACACTGCAGAATATTTCTATTTCATTTTCATCCCTCCTTAGTTTCCTTAGTTTTTCCATCTTCATTTTTTTTATTATTTTGTTTTTTTCTTTTTTTATTTGTTTTTCTACCATCTTGGTTTTTTGTTTGTTTGTTTTTGCTCTTTTTCTTCCTATTTTTGGCAGAAGAAGAGTCTGGCTCCACTCAGGTTGATAAGGAGCACCTGATTTCAAGGAAGCCCCCTAGCCCAACCCCTCAAAATCCTTGAGTTACAGGGGTGGCCTTAGTACTGTGCTGATTAATACCATTCCTTGCATCACTTTCATCCTCTCTTCCTGACCTCTGCCTCTTAGTTCTTCAATTTTTTGTGTGTGTTACTGCCCCTTTCCATTTTTTTTTTCTTTTTCTACTCCTTTAATCTTTCCTTATGTTTTCATGTTTTTTCCCTTTCCTCTTATTTCTCCCTACTTGCTCTTTACCTTTCTCCTTTTGGCTTCATACCAAAAGGCCTCTTCATCACCTAAACTCTGAAACAAGGTAATTTCTAGCAAAAGGGAAAATTAGAAGCAAAAAGGAACACAGGAGGTGAACAAGAAGAAAGCACACATAAGGAGAAATTCAAGCCAACAGAAAAATTCAGGCACCATGAAAACCCAAAATAGAGCAACTCCTCCAAGAAACCACAAGGCAGCATTTACAGAAGACTCCTCCTATAAAGAATTAATGGATTTGACAGAAAGGGAATTTAAAATATAGATGATTAAGACAATAAAGGGAATGGATGAGAAAATGGAAAGACAGAACCAAAAGTCAGATAAGAATGGGTAGAATATAGAAAGGATATGGCAGAGCTTAAGGAAATGAAGGAGACAATTAGAGAACATAAAGATGCAGGAGAAAGTATCAAAAATAGATTAGACCATGGAGAAGAAAGAGCATCAGAGCTAGAGGATAAAGTGTTCGAGTTAACCCAGGTAGTTACAGAGGCAGAAAAGAAGAGAGAGAAAACAGGAGGCGTTAGAGAACTACGAGACTTCATGAAGCATTCAAACATACTAATAATAAGAATCCATAAAGGGAAAGAAGAATGTCCCAAAGGAATGGAAGCCCTACAGGAGACTATCATAAATTAAAACTTCCAAAGTTTTACTAAAGATCTTGACACATTCCTTTCAGAAGGATATCCAACTCCCACTCATTTCAACACTGACAGAGCTTCTCCAAGATACAACATAATGAATCTGTCCAAAGTCAAGATGAAAGAGACAATTTTGTGGCTCGGCGCCTGTGGCTCAAGCGGCTAAGGCACCAGCCACATACACCTAAGGTGGCGGGTTCGAATCCCCAGCCCGGACCCGCCAAACAACAATGATGGCTGCAACCAAAAAAATAGC